>VZTE01003957.1:47474-62476 GCA_013397775.1 Eulacestoma nigropectus | reverse complement strand
AAGGAAGAAAAAATAAGTTTCCAATATTCAGCTGGGAATTTGACCTCCCAAGAAGCAGACATGATTAACACCACCACTTGCTTTTGGGTTTAAGTACATATAGTGTTTTTAATCTCTTCAGGCAGATTGGCCACCTGTTATTCATGCCCATTTATACCGGCTAGAATCATGGTACTACTTCAGATTTAGATTCTGTATGCAGGATTCTGTGAAGATCACACCTGCTGGTCTTCACCTTTTACAATTTTGTCCAGATAATCCATAACTCTCTGGACAAACATATCTCAAAAAAGCTGTGTGCTTACATGGATGCCTGATCAATCGTATCTGCCTTCACCATAACAAGACGTAAGAATGAAGGAAAAAAGTTTGTCATGAATGGTCTCTCTTTTTCTAAGGAAGCATTTTTTTTCATCTTCCACCAGTTGTAAGTCTCCCCATTTCATGATGCAGCTTCAGATGTTCTCACTGCATCCAAATAGTGGAGACACTAAGAAATTTCCAGCACTAGGAATGTTGCAAAGCAGGTATGAGATCTCTTGTACTTATTTACTGCTTAATTCATATTGACAATTGAGTTTTTTGTTGTATTTTTTTTTCACTTCCTACAGCGGTTTAATACAACATTTAAATGAATAAGGAGAAAATTTGAATATATTGGTTATGCAAAAAGAATTCTAGGAACAGATATGAAATTTCTTTCCCCTATTTGTCAAAGTGTTTCCAGTTACTCCTGATTAATTTCAGAGGAAAACTACTAGAAGTTCATAACTGACATAAGATCATAACTTGTATGAAGACACGTTTAAAAAGCTCTAGATATAACATTGCTAAGTTTCTGCTGGAAAATCTTTCAAGATTTTAATGTGATCACATTCAGACTGCAAAGTAGCACTGCTCTCTGCTGGTTGTTAGAAAATTAAATTGCTGTTTGGCAGTTGCATAAAAGCTCCTCTACGTATTTACTTGATTCATCTTTAAGTTATGCTTTTATTTGAATTAAAAGAGACAAACAAATGCTTATTCAGCTATAGAGCTAAAATATATCTGCCTATCTCTCTGATAAATGAGCATTTCTCAGATAAGGCAATCTCAGCAAAGCATCACATTTGCAGAATTTTACATGTGAAAATCCCTCAGCCTCTGACATAACCTGGATCTGTGTTCTCATCTCTAATAAGTTCTTCAGCGTGGCTTTCACATTTTTTAAATTCTCTGCTCATAACAAGCCTTTTTTAATTAGGGAAGCAGCGATGGCATGAGTCCAGCTGAACACTGCATTGACACACAGTTCTAATCAGCATCTTCTCCAAACAAAGAAATTTTCTGAGACCTCTGTTAGTGCACCTTAGGAAAGGAAAATCAAGAGTCTTTATTCCCCTCGCTGTGAGTAGTATACACCAGGTCCCAACTTTTCCAATTACAGATCTTCATGACAAACGGTGAGACTTCTTCCATGTTTGTGCAGTAATAGATGACAGTCCTTGTCAGTCATCTGCCTCCTCTTTCCTTGCCTCATCCAGAGGGCATTGAGAGGGCCCTGAGGTCAATAAGAAATTCATCAATATCAGTTCTGGGCATTAGAGCATCATGATTTAGGCTCCTAAGACCTGTAATTTTAAGAAGGAATGGCTTTGAGAGGTGAATTTCCTTTTTTTTCAGACTTGTTTTTAAGCTCTACAACCACAAAGACCAGTAATACAATTGTACATTGATTTGCGTCTCTGTCATTGATTTTTTTTTCTTTCTGGAAATGTGTCAGAACTTATTTTTTTACAATATGACAAATATTATGAATCATCAGAGTTGGTCAAGCTTGCACAATTTCCCAGTCCAAGTTTAGAGGATGTTGAATCTTGACAAGGATGGTACCATGTGAAAAGAGCAGGAAAAGTGTAGCCTAGCAAGTGACAATGAGAGAAACCTAAACCCCACTTGTTAGTAGCTCTAAGTGCAGTCTGTGAGGGGATTCCCCTCTCATTGTGAGATGCACTGACGTTATGTTAACTTCCCAGGTCCAAATTTTGTGAGGAACACCTAGATTCACCTTGAGGTGGGGGGTAAAATGCAATGCTGTTATACTACCGCAGCACTATTTGCCACAGAAATAAAATAAAAACCTTTATTTATCCTCTCTAAGAAATGAAAAATATAATTTTAATCTCTGACAAAAAAAGAAAAAGAATCAGAAAATTAACAGCCCTTTCCTCCTAAAGAAATGTTATGTCTAAACCAAAAGGCATAACCAAATGTAAAGTCTAAACCAAACTGAGAAATATTAATTGGTTTGCATTAAATTATGTACAGAGGGTGAGATTTTCAAAGGCACAAAGGACAGTAAGATGCCTAATTCCATTTGTGCCTTTATAAATAATTACTACCAACAATGAAAATAAAGCTGTGATAAATGATGAACACAATCCCAAGTCTTTCTGTCCTTTTAACCACGTAAAAATTGTCATCTTCCATACAGAAGAATTTCTGACAATGCAAAACAAACAAGTAAGCAAAGAACCCAACAATCCCTCCTCCCCAGAGTCCTTTGGAAAGACAAGCAGGAAAGACAAGCAGTGACTTTTTAAAAACCCTTTCTCAAATCTTGTTTTTCCCAAAATTGAAAACAGAGCAACTGACAATGGCTTTGAAACTGGCATATTGTGACTCAAGCTACTCCTTATATCAAACCTCGTAGTTCAGTGACCTTGCCAATTTATCATTCAGGATTTTTTGTTTGACGTTGCCTTCTGGTCCTCGGCTGAATTTTGGTAGTAAGAACTTTAGGATAGAAACTAATCTTAGTCCATGTGTACACAATCTCTAGAATGGATTATTCCATTCTTAGATTTAGGTTGCTAGGTGGCGTTAAGACTGTTTAAGCAATTTAAAGCTTTTAACTAGTCTCTAAAAACCAGGAAATTGTTTGGATCTGTCGCCAATGTATTGGATTGTATCCAATGTAGATTTCTTTCCTTTCTTTTAGTTTTTAATTAATATGCAATCTTGAGAATAGCCCAATTAAAGGAACATTTTTGTACATCAAAGAGAAAAAAAGCTTTGGCATGCCAAATTCTTATTGCATTTCTCAGGAAATTAGCTTCTTTTCTTCAATGAATTTGGAACAATGGAAGTTTGAAGTCTTTATATGTTTTAAATAAAATGTAGGAAAGAGCTGGTAACACAAGCCAAAAGTAAGCAGGTCTAATTTTCATTAAAGGTTCACACATTTTCTTCTTCTTCATTTTCTCACCCACCTGTTTTTCTTTTTTCTTTTCCCTCCAGATCAATTCAACTGTTAACATGCCTCAGAGGAAAAAGTCTTGCACAAAAATATGCTTCACCTTAGGAGATCAAAGCTGGTTTGCAGCTCGGTTTTTTTAAGCCCCTTTTAATCTTAGTGGCATGAAGCTCATTAGAAACAACAACAAAAACAAGAAAAAGAGAAATTTAAGCTAGGATCAGTAAATTAAAAAGAAGCTTTGATATCTAGTAGAAATGAGTGATAGAAAAATATCAGTGCTGTAAAATGGAACCTGGAGAACTGATTCTGTAAGAAGGACAGAAATCCAATTTTTAGTATCTCACTTCATCAGTACAAAATAGTTACAGGGCAGATTCTATCTGTTAGAGGGGAAACAGTGGGGAAACCTGTAGTGTAAGGAACAAACCAACTGGGCAGGGGTATAACCCTAACAAAGATCCTTTGATGAACTATTTATGGAAATGGAAAAAGCATCAATTAGACATTTGTCCAATTGCTACAATTATTACAAAAAACCAACATATTAAAAATAGCATGCCATTAACTGTTGCAAAATAGCATATCATAAATGTCCTGCTGGTCTCAAAAAGAATGTGTGAAGTGTATAAACAAATGCATAATCATCTTACTTCCCTTTCCAGTTAAATTTGGTTTACTTAAAAGTTTCAGCATTAAGAAGTTAATCCACTGATTCAATCTTCCCTTCATGAGAAGAAGGGGTTGATTTCATTTTCCATTTCCACTAAACTGTTGTCGTGAGAACAAATCTGTCCTGTATCATTTTCAGTTTGTCTCATTCTCTCTCAAAAGATTGAGACTTCTGAATTTTAAAGCTCTAGAATATCTCTAATAGACAAGAGTTTGCCAGACACTTCAGCCTTCTAAATAATCTCTATTTCTGCTACTTGTCCCTTCTGATCTTTGTCACCAGCCGTGGGAGCTAGGCAACTGACATTCAGCTCTACAACTTTATTTCATCGGAAAAGGCACCGAGGACAGTCAGCTCATTCCTATCCAGTGAAGGCTGCAGATGGAATGAACATTGTTGCATGAGACTCATCCCAGCCAGGCCCTGACACTGTTACCATTCAGAAGAGCAGTGACGTTAGTTGCCTTGATGGATAGATAGATACAGTACTTAGCACTCATACTTCACATTTTTGCTCCTTTGTCCGTTATGAATAGGATTTCTTGTAAAATTGTTGAGTGAAATATTGGTTTTGAATCAATTCAAAACTTCAAGGGGCTGAGTTTTCACTCACAACACAATTTCTTGATTTATGATTCATCTCAGTATCCCATGATAAGGTGTATTCCTTTTAGTAAAGAAACGACATTTGTTAGTTTTTCAGCTGCAATTACTGCTATGTGAAGCATATTTTCCTCTTTCTAACACGAATTTTTAAAAACTGCTCCTGGAGCCTGTAGACTTTTGCCATCTATTTCACAAAGTGTAAAAGATGGCTGTTCTTTTGCATATCAAGGAGAATGTTTTACTCTACCACCAACAGTTTCATTTCCAGTTCATTTCTGGATGCCTCTAAAGATGTTACTTTTAGCCTTCAATGTACTAAACATTTTAGAACTTTGATACTGTTTCCCTTACATGCAACTTTCTGCAGCTAAAATTATCTGAATCTGCTGATGCAAAGTGAAAACATTTCATTTCACACTCCTGCCCTCCTTGCTCAAACACACCATGTACACAGGAAAGCTTGAACAGGAGACAGCAGCCAGCTGAGTTTTCTCCAAGAAAGGAATGCAATCTACGCTTAATTTTTCTACTCTGATCATTAGAGTGTGGACATGTTGAACATCAGAGCAAATTTTAAAATCTGACATTTTTCTGTGCTCAGATAAGGGTAACAAGGAAGAGTGGATGAGAAAATGGAGTTAAACTGTTGCTACAGTACCACCACCAAAACAGTCTCGTATTACTCAGAGAGGAAGAGAAGTTTATTAAGTATAAACATAATATGAATCCAAGTGCTGAAATCCTAAATACAGTTATTACAACTAACTGATATCATTCTGAGAAAGACCAGTCTTTGTTTGCATTATGGAAGTGTACTATATATCTTAATAGAATTTTAAGATCAGATCTGACACTTCTGGTTATATAAGGTTGACCTTATACACAGTGTAAACCAGAGAAATTTGTTTATTTGGACTAAATGCTCCACTTAGTATTATAAATAAGTGTTAATGCCTGTGTTAATAAGCTCGAATCTGTGTTTTTCTGGTCTTAAAACTGCTGAAATTAGAATTGCTGAATTTGCATTTAATGTATTCTATGGCTATACACCCTACAGCAATCACTGATGAAAAGCCACTGCAAAATAGCAATTCAGATACTGAACCTCCAGTTGCAAAAAAATAACCCTGAATAAAAATACTTTAACAGTAATTTTGCTTGGATAATGACTGCCTAAAGTTAGAGTATAACTTTAAAAAAAGGTTTTCACTGAATTTTTGTTCCCCATAGAGGACTAATAATTAGAAAACAACTCACAAGTTGTCATTCATAGGGAATTTTCCATCAGCAAAATAAAATGAGTAGTTTCTGAAATCTACTCTTTCTACATATTTATTTATCCTACCTTTGATTTAAAGACAGAAAATTCTTACTGAAAACAAACATCAAAATGACACCACTTTTTAGATGGTTTTGGGGTGACATTATATGCAAAGATAGTAATTCGTCACGACAACTTTGATCTGATTCAGCCCAAGCTTTGGAAGCTTGCATCTTAGATATGCATTAGCCTTGAAACAAATGCGCAAGTTATTTTTGTATAGTAAATGTCCTTCTGTTGCTATGGAAACCAGATGTTTGATAATTAAACTTGCACTGTAAATAGTTGTGTGCTGTCATGTGAAAGAGTACTCTTCACAAGTTGCTGTACAGCCAAGTAGTTGAGCTTCTTATCTATTGAAAAATTGGAAGTAAATGGGGTGAAATAGCTGCCTCTGAAATTGACTTCAAAAAATAACCACTTTGCTAGAGCATTTTAAATAACATTGGAAAACCTTTGCTGAATTTGGTGGCTATTCTACAGGTCTGAACCTATCATTGCATTCCTTTATTCAATTCTATTTGCCTATTATCTTCTACTCACAGATAAATAAACATGAACAAGATAAAAGGAAATGTAAACATTTTCTGCAGCTAAGAAGACAGTCATCAAGTTCAGCCAAAGCATTCAGGGACCTGCCCAATCAAGAGCTCAAAAAAAATTTTAAACTTTGTATTATATTAATAATACAGTTTATGTGAAGCAAAAACTGTGTAATCAGCGTGGTGAATTTTCCTTACTGCATCTGATGTGTGATCTTTCATGTATTTGAGGGCATGTGATTTCAGAGGGCTCAGAAGGTAAATAGAGTAGAGGTAGTTGAGAAGTGGCAAAAGAGTGAGTTTTGATATGAAATATGGAAGACTGCAGAGAAATTCCATTGTGCTGAATGAGCAGAACTGGTCAGTCTCTGTGGAGGGAGGACAAGCAGTATGCTCCTTCTGGGGGTCATGTGAGATAAGGCCCAGACAGGAAGAGGAAGAGGAGCAGGTGGAGTATATCTGACTATGCATTTTCATGTCTAAAAAACCACGACTAATATAATGGTATAAGGACTTGAAATTTGTGCTCCTAGTATCAGTAAGGAAAAAAGTTCCGTGCTGGGGAACAAGGAGACCACCTATAAGTAACAAGACTAGTATAGATCTACACCTTAACACAGAATCACAGAATCAAAGAATGGTTTGGGTTGAAACGGACCTTAAAGGTCAATTAGTTCCAGCCACCCTGCCATGGGCTGGGACACCTTTCATTAGACCAGATTGTTTAAAGTCCCATCCAGCCTGGCCTTGAACACTTCCAGGGATGGGGCTTTCACAGCTTTTCTAGGCAACCTGTTTCAGTGCCTCACCACCCACCATAAATACGACTTGTAACTATGAATTACTCAACCAATGTAGTAAGACATTAAAATAACTTTTGATAATATTGCTTTTGCATTGAAAACAAGCAAGAATAAATATGGTTTCAGCTTTTCACTGATCATTGAAATTCTAATCAATGTTTTGTTCTCTGACATTGTTCCCCAAAATATTATTTTCCTGGAGTAATAGCCTTGCTTAATCCATACATTCACAAATTTAATGTTCATTCAAAGGATTTACCAACCTCCTTATAATAAAAATGTTTTTCGTTTTGACTTTTATGCTTTAAATCACTTTTGAAGGTACCCAACACAGTAACGTTATTGTGCAATAAAAGTAGGCTATTTCAGATTTTATTGCTAGTTTAATTTGGTGTGCCTGAGAGCAATTCTGCTGTTGTCACACATGAAATGAAACTTGTACAGCAAGAAAACTTACTACTTGCTGAAATGCCCAATGTCAAGTAATCCGTAAATATGAAAATAGATTTACTCTACACACTCAACTATTTTTCCTCCAAACAGCAAAAAGGGCATTGTTTGAAGGAAAAATCTTCAAAACTATAAATACAGCTTGTGCTTTTTATCTCTAACTTGCTCTAGCCTTCCTCCTCTCTCACACTTACTGCCTTACTTTCTTCTCATTCTTCCATTAGAAGTATTTATTTGATTTGAATTTTAAAACATTTTAAAGGTAAGTAATAAAGATTATGTAAGAACATAGGAGAACTAAAGAATATGTTTAACATAAATGTGAACTTTTAGAAGATACAGTACGGTCACTATCACTAACCACCATATAGCTTGCCTCCATGCCAAAAAATCCCTTTTTGAGACAATTCAATTAACTTTTACAGCAGGCAACTTCAGATTGTTACGTGTAACATTTGACTGGGAACAGAAGGCATGGAGCATGATTCTGACTCTCTAGCTTCACTATGAATTTCTCAAGTATTCCTTCTTGAGGTGTTATTTACTTGAAAAACACTAGAACTACACAGAGAATGATACCTTTTAATACATGTGTGTTAAATTTCACATTAGACACCATGCAGGTCATCAGAAACTATGAATCAAAGAGTGTGCACTCAAAGTGGAAGGACTGTTTGAATTTCTCTGTGGGAACCATACATACATTATTTCCCCAACTTCTAAAGCCTACAGTTCCTTTATTTATAGCCACAGTTATATTAGTAGCAATCCAGTTTTGAGACATTTTCTACATGAGGTAATTTTTTCCATGGCAGAATTACACGTTTTCTAACCCCAAACAAACTTGTTCTCTCCAGCCTTGTCTCTAGGTTTAGCAAATAACTGTATTTCATTCAGAATACCCCTCTTTTCAAAATTACTCTTTTTTTGAGAATATTTGAGTTTGTTTCGTTTAGGCACTGGACTGCCACAGTGTACAAGACAACAGTGGTCCAAGTATAAGGGCATTTTTACCTGTAAACCCCTGAAAGCTTTCCCTATCACCAGACATGTTTGAAACAAATATAAGCCATTTCCTAAAGCTATCCTTGAAACAGAGTAAAACCCGACAGTAAATAAAAGAGAAAACCGAGAAACGTGCTTTTCCAGAGAATACAGTAGCAGAGGGAACCTGACTAGTGACCTCACGAAACTTTAAAAGGCATGAAAAACTAATCTCTGAACATAAAGTAGAATTGAATTCTTCACAAAGAAAGCAAATAGGGGCGGGAAAACAGATCAATGACTCTCATCTACTCAATAAAGTATAATGAAAGGAAAACACTGGCTGCTATTTAATGTTACAGCCATTAAAGAACAGCTATTGTAGTGGCCTGCTTCTCCCCACTCAGTCACAGAATTCTTACTACAAGAAAGACTTTTATTTCCCTCCCTACCACCATCATACCCTCCGTGTGGAAAAAAATTAGGCTGCTCCTTTTCAACTGAAATTGTAAAACAAAACACATAATCAAAAAAAAAAAGTTCACAGGTGCTTGTAGAATGACTACAGATCGATAACTTTGTGATGTTATATTTTCCACATATAGTAACTTATTAGGGTTTTATGCAAGGACTACCCACATCAAGCAAATGTTTATGATGTTGGTTGCAGCTTGTGCAAGTCTAGCAGTGTATGAAAGGTACACAGGTGGAAAACCAGGTGAGAAGCCTGCAGATCTCTCACAGAATGCAGCATCTTCACTCACTGGAAATTTCTGAGGAATGCCCCAGTTCTGCCTCTGGGTCTTTGGCAATTTTGGCTTCCTGGATGGCTCTGGTCTCAATACTTGGCTGGCAGTGACAGAGAAGGAACCAAAAGCTTTCATGTGCCTTTTCCACCTCCATAAATTCTTTGTCCTATTACTTCTCTAATTCTCACCCTCTCTACTTGCAGACTCAGTCACGTTATCCCACGGGGTCAGGTGTCCATGCTCTACTTGCCTGGGTCTGAAAGATGAGTGACTCCAAGGAGTGATCAGGTCTTGAGAGGCCTTCAGAAATTCACACATTTCTGCATGAAGCTGCATCCCTCGTGCTTGTAACCTGTGTGTGGGACCAACTAAAGCAATTGCTTATTCAGTTCAGCATGGGTCTGTTTCTGAGGTAATATCTTTCAAGCGTAGCCTCAGACCATCTCCAAAGATAGCTCCAACAGTGGAATGACATGTAAAGGTGCAGAATTTCAAGAGTTGGGAACTGCTCCTGGCAAGAGAGAGGAAGATTCTCTGAGGTCTTTTGCAGCATGCTGCAAGCTGCAGAACATTTCACAGGATCAGTGGAAAGCATTGCTATTTAGCCAAGTCCCAAAAGAATCTAATGGGAAGCTTCCAGGAAGTGTAAAGAGCAAAAACCCTGTCTTTCTAATAACAAATTAATTGCTTGCATTAGACACAATTCAATGATAAGAAAATACAGATTTGAAACAGTCTGGAGGCTTCAGCAAGTAGGAGGTGTCAGGCAGCAGCACCCCAGCAGCGCTGCAGGGGAAGGGTGACAGAGCCAAGGATTGTATTCATTGATATGGGTGTAGTCCCACAGAGCCCAAACAAGAGCCAAACAGCTTCAGAGACAGTTGCTAGGAGGTCCAGGACTAGGCATGAATACAGCTCATGGCATGAAGCTCATGCCCCTCCAGACTGCTTGCTGCCCCCCTCACCTGGTCCCAGGTGAACCACCTCAGAGCTGGCCTCCATCCCAAGCAACCAGGCCCCCAGGGGCAAAAGAGTTGGTTTCATCATGCCCCCTGACAGCAGGAAACACCAAGTGGCTCCAAAAGGTGACAGTTTTGCCTCTAATTTACCATCCATGACTTCTGACTGCTATTTTAGGGTTTCAGGATCATGTTTTTTTGAAGTAAGAAAAGCAAAACTGTATTTTTTTTTCCAATGACACTTGATGATACATGTGTCTCTGCATTAAGAAGGAGCACTAACTCCGGGTTCTACCTTCCTCCCATCATACAGGATCTCAATAATAAGAGCTCTACAGCTCAGACACTCTCCCAGGCCTGCAGACTCATCCTATCTTTCTGTCCCTCTTGTTTCAAATCATACCTCATCCCTGGTAACTAGGCAAGGTTCAAACAACAGAAAGGAAGAACTTACACGGGAGAAAGTCTGTTTGAGGGTTCTGGTGGTTATGCTCTTCTGGGGCAGCCAGGAGCCTGGAAGGAGGCACCTGTATATCAGTCAGAATTCCGCCACTCTAAAATTTGTGTTTATATAATAAACCTTTCAAAGAAGATATTATCTTTTTATTATTGATCTCCATTTATGGCATTGGGGTGTACTGCCACCTATATAAAATAACCGCTTGTTACACTAAGTAGCAGTGAAATATTAGGCTTTTAATTCCAGAAGATTTTATTATGTGCACTTTGAGCTAATAAGTTAAAGTAGGATATGAACAGTTGACAATGCCACACTTTTCATTCGCCTTTTATCTATACAAGGCTAAAATGTTTAAAGCTTCTTGGCATTTATCACAGTAGAATCAGAGTGTTTCGTGATATGAATGGATTTTCCTTAATACGCACAGGAAAAAATAATAGTCTGAACAATGAATACAGGAGAAAACATGGAAGAGAGATCAGTAGCCAATTTCTTTTCAAGTCCACTTTAGTCAATTCGCACAATCTGTTTTGCTCAATTCCATTGCCAAAAATCAGTCAACCAGCCTAAAAAAAATCATTCAGAACTCAAATTTCAGTATTAGTACTACTGAGTGAAAAATATGCACAGTCAAAACAGCAGTCCATTATAACACCAAGTTCTGTGAGTTTTCAAGTGTATTCTGGAGTGAGCTGAGTGTTGTCATATACTCCCAACAAACTGCAAAGCAATATTGCAAAACACTAATAAGAAGCCTTCTGTTTAGCCACTGTATTTGCTTATAAAATAAGCTGGTTAACTTGAGTACCACATCTCAGAAAACACTGAATTCAGAAAACACACAGCTTCGAATAATCTGAGATAAAGCATGATGACTTAAATTATTTGTCTGTTCAGTTGCAACAGTTTGAAAAAGAATGCAAAATTACTTTAAACATAAAGATAGTAGGAGACTAATGGTATTGTTCAATGCATGTCTGTCACCCCCATTGTTCAATATAGCAAGCAGCTGGAGAGAGAATAGAAGTAACACCAAGTAGTTTGCTTACATCTTGCCACATAAAAGTGCTCATTTAATGATGAAAAATGTGTTCATGCACTCATGCAAACAGCATCTGTACATACAGTTCTTGATGGCTAGCAGTGTTCCCTCAGATTATTTAGTTTTAATAGTTTACTGCTCCTTATGGTTCTGTTTTTCTTTCCACCTTAAACATGAAAATCAATGTAAAATATACTAATAGACTGCCATGTGAAAATATATCTAAAAACTTGCTTTTTATACTAGTTTTTAAAAAGTATTTTATAAACAGATGTAATATTTAATGAAAGATTCAGAGAGACTTTTTTACAGCCAACAAACTGAAAATTAATTCACTGTGTTTAGTGCACTCCTAGTTTTATAACCTCATCCATTATTTTATTATTGTTGTCCTAGGTAGTGACTTTTTATGATTTTGCCACTTAGAGAACATAAATTTTCATTTATAATTGCAGAAGAGCATCAGAACAGCATGGTTTAGAATTGCAATTATTGTTGACCTACTGGAAGGCAAACTGAATTCTTGTATTTTGTTCCACAAGAGTGATAAAATCACATGAAATAAAAATATTTTTGACAGTTTTTATTCTTTTTATCTATAGAGAAGTAAATTAAGACTTGGATTTCATAGACTAGTCAAGCTCATGTGGCTAGCCTCTAACATTTTGACAAAGCTGCATATGCTTCATGTTCTGATGAGACCATTCATATTGTGGAGAAGCATGACAGACTGAGAGGAAACATATTCATATCAATATGATGACATTTTCTAAAGTGAATACCTTGCCAGTCATAAAATAACCTCTACTTGTATCTTTTGTTTATTTTTTTGTTTTCACTTCTTTGGAAGTAATCCTCCAACTATGACTGCTTTTATGAGTTTGCAAACACTTGTACAATAATGATCTAAATTTTTCAAGTGAATGTTCATATTGAGCAATAAAAAACCCCAAACAACATGTGGCAAATGTTTCTTTACTAGAAGGTGCTAAATCCCACAAAAATATAAGACTATTTTTACGCAAGTCAGAAGATATTAGCTGTCAAACAAAGGTAGAAAAGAAGAATCAGAACAGAGACTCAGCTGTCCCTGTGCCGTAATTGCAGCATTGGTCAAGGATGGATACAGAGGGAAAAACACAAGAACAGCTTGTCCAATTCACAACTCGGAGACTTCTCTGACCCTACTACTGACACTTTTGTGATCTGTCATTTCTGGAGTTAAAGCAAGTTTCTCTTTTAATTTAGAGCAAAAAAAATAAATGAGGTATAGGAGTAGTTTGTGCCAATATCTATAGCTCAGTGACTTAATTTGAATTATCTGATAACTAGTCAGCTAGTGGAATCTCAGAATGAATACCATGATTGTGTGGGCACAATCGCATTGATTTTATACAAGAGCATTTTCCATGTAAATCAGATCTAGTTGTTTAATTATATATAAGAGCTTTGAACTGTCTGTTTTCAACCAACAGCACAATTTTCCCTTTTTCCAAACTATACTTAACTAAAACTTTGTGTAAGAGACTTGTTGACTATATTAATAAATTTAATGTTAACAATGTTAAGCATTGTTTCATTCTTTTTTTTTTTCAAACAAACTTTTCTTAATTCTATCATTAGGTGATTGTCTCTTATTTATTTACAGAAAAACCTACATATCATTGAAGCTGGGCTGCATTTTCCTAGATACTTGCAAAATTAAGTTTTTTTCTATACCACAGCTTAGAGGATTCAGTAACATTTAAAAATGGCCTGCCATAAGATTAACTGTTAGAAAAAAAAAATACACTACAGAGAACATTGTATGACAAATAGTAATATATTTTAAATATTTCTGTAAATTAGACAACATATAACAACAGAAGAAGCAGCTGTTTTCCAAGGAGACATCTATTAGTTCATATGCACCTTGTATCTAAAACAAAAGGTACAAAACCAAAGCAAATATAATCATTAGAAAGCTATCTGTTTGGAAAGAAGATTATTTAAATTATAAATGGTTGCTTTTATTTCACAGTAAGATTATTTTCTATATTTCGTAGATATTTATTAGGTGTCTGTTCAGAAGAATGAACTTAACTAAAGAAGCCTGGTTCTATCAAAAGAAACCATGTTAAAAAAGCAGTGTTTCAGTAGATTTCTGTTGGGTTTGCCTCTTTTTAGATTTCCCAGTCCAATATCATATTCAGACAAATCGAAAACACAAGTTATATTTAAATCATGTTGCTTATTTATATAATTTCTGTTGGTGTACAAAGATTTGTATCGCATCAGTATTCTTTTGATCTGTCAGAGAGTGGAGGCACAATGCCTTGGAAAATGCACCATTACTGCTGTTTATCTGTGCAGCCTTACCCAAGCAGACCTGCACATTTTGCATGTGTTCTTAGTTAACCAGAAGCTACATCATTTGTAGAATTTTAAGCTCAGTCTAAGTTACCCTGTTTTTTTGCAATTTTTACTAACATGATTCGTAATCACAGTTGTCTTCAACTTATTGCAAGTGATTATGCATATATATGTATGTATATGCAAATATATACATCTATGTTAAGAGAATTAGAGATCACTGTGATAGCAGTGTTTAAAAGACTGAAAACTTTGGCCTGTTTGAAACTTGGAAACAATACTAAATTGACATTCATTAGCAATACACATTGCTAACATTTAGTTCTAATCCATTATTAATTATTTCTATATATATTCAAAGAAATAGTTTTAAAGAAGCTTATCCTAAATTATCCCTGAGTAAATAATATGATGGAGCTGATAGTCCTGGTGGCTATGGCTCCTTGATGGCTTCAGTGTCCAAGTTCAAGGTGGCCGATGCTTAGAGGTCTGTAAAAAGACACGATAGTACTGAGACAGGGGACTTCTTTCTCCTCTTTGCTTGTGATTGCCATTTTACGTTCTCTGTTAAAAAGAAAAAGGGAAATTCATACACCCTTGATATAGCTAAAACTACAATCACACCTCCAAAATAATTAAATTATATGTTCACAATTCATACTAGTCCATGTCTATGTGAGACAAGAATTTTTGTATTGTTGCCTATTTTTTCTCCCTGAAAAGGGCTAGGACTGAAAGATCATTGAAGGGAATTTAACAGTTCCCATCCATATGTGGATCTTATTTCATGGTTGGGACTAATGCTTTGGAAACTATGCTAAAAAAA
>VZTE01003957.1:2435-47437 GCA_013397775.1 Eulacestoma nigropectus | reverse complement strand
AAAAAAAAAAAGAATTTTTGAGGAGTTGGTAAAAATTGAGATGAACGATTTGTTGCATACAAGCTAAAATAACACACTGGGAATTTTAAGTTACTTATTAAAAAAAAGACCACCCAAAAAAAGGCCAAAGCCCCAAACTTGTAACACTAAAACCAAATCCTGCCAAAAACATTTTGAAGTCAATGAATTGTAAAAAAATCTTTTTTTGCTTTTTTTTTTTTTTTGTCAGAAGAATGAATTAGCTACAAATTATTCTGAATTTTTACTTACTTTTCAGGGAATTTATTTTAGTTGAAAGAAATAACAACTGAAACCAACAAGAAAAAGTCTGAAAGAAAAATGGAACCTAAACCAAAATGATAGTGATTACCACATAGGTATGAGACAGATATGTATTTATCATATCATGCATAATGAATGTGCATCGTGTTATGCATCTGAATTGTGAATAGTACATTTGAATTGGATGCACATATTCATATACAGTATGAACTATATATAACTTATATGCACATAAAAATATAAAAGGAGCTTCATGAAATTTCTGGCTAAGAATTATCCATGTGTGTTGTATTCCTATTTATAATACATCTGTTACACCAGTTTGTCATGGCCAGCTATGATTTTCCTCATGGGTGAAAGGAAATGGCTTTTGAATTCAAGCATTCTTGCTACAAAAATTCCAGATGCCAATAGCTGCTTTGTCAAAAGCTGCTTAGTTTGCCTCAGAAATAACAATTCAGAGGCACTTGTAAACCACTCTCACACGTCCTGGCATTTCATCCCCCAACAGCAGGAAAGCAGGGAGTCAGTGGGAGGACCAGCAGTGCAGAAAGTGTATTTATTACTGCCCTTTCCTTATTTCAGCCACTTCCACTACAGCAGGAGAAAGTGGGTTTTGTAGATTGCTTCCTCTGTAAAAAAGCACTGGCCTTATTTGTGAGAGTTTTCTTTGGTTTGACTTTGCAGATTTCAACATCCTTAGTGGAAGGCAGAATCCTGAACTTGTTTTCCAGTTAAATTTCCTTCATAATTTTTTTTTTTTAAATGTCAGATATTGAGCAGGGTTTTTGAAAAAACTGAACAGCCAGAGACTGGATGACTTCAGTAATAGGAATACAGCCCAGGGAAGGTACATAAATCTGTAGCCTTGCTGTGCATAAAATTGCTTTGGTAGCTCTGCATCTGGAAAGACGGGAGGTTTGATCAGTGCAGTTTGAAGGAATGCCATCAGCTAAACAAGCTAATCCTGCACCTTAATTACCAAGTCATGCTGCTTTTCTCCAAGCAATCTTATCATGAACTTTTTAAATGGATATAAAAGCGGTGGTGAGTTTGCAAATACGACATTAAATGGAATGAAGTTTCCTTTCACCCTCAAGAAAACATAGGGGTGACTCTATGAATCATCCCTATGGGCCCACACAGGCCACCTTCTGCTTCAGTAAGAATCTTAATGCCATAAACGTTTAATCCATATGTTTCCTTCATGATTCATCCCTGAGCAGCTCCATACGCCAGCACTGGTCAGACAAGGCTTTTGAAATGCACGAGCAGAGCTGGTGACAAATACACATCAGTTCCACAACTTGTTATTTTATGTTTACAGGCCCATTCAGTTGGACTGCAGAATAACTGGGGAGAGAACTTCTGAAGAGATCATTGGCGACATTAAAATGGAGAAGTCAAGCTTTATGTGGATCTATAATATGCCTGCCTTCCTGTGCTTTCATTCCAGGGCTGAGTATGAGTATGTCCTCTTCCTTCTAGCACTCCTTGGCTATGCTCAGCCTGCAGGAATTAGGCTTGCATGCTGCATCCAGCCCAGTTCACCCACCTGGATGTCTCATGAGGAATAATTCAGGCTGAGCGGGATCATTAAAATGCATCCTTCGAGTGACTGGTTAACAGACTGGGATTTTAAGGTTTACTGCAGCAGGTAAGCCTCTCTGAAAAGTAAACAAGGACTATGATTCTGGTATTGGTAATCTTGAGTTGAGAGAAAGGTCCAACACATGGCCCTTATCACCACAGTGCCTGGTATGGTACAGTATTCCAAGCATTCAGCTCTGTGAGGCTCTTACGAACGGCAAGGTAGGAAATCATTATTCTCGGTTTATAAGAAAAGCAATGAACCATGCAGAGAGAGTATGAAGCAGTTCACAGTTCCTTCTGGCTTTATTAGTCAGAAGTATCTATTTTCACAGAAACACGAATAATTTCTATCCTGCATTTTCTACAAAATCCAATTTTTAAGGCTGTATTGTGCCCAAGTGAAACAAAGTATTTCTTGAGCTCAGGGAAATAGTACATGTATATACATCTATAGTACTCTCCCAAGGAAACGAAGGCTCAATGTTGGAATCAAATAAAGCCTTTATATATAGGTATGCAGGCACAGGCATAGGGCTCACAAAAACATACACTAACCGGAGATGCACAGGAAACTTTTCCTGGCATATGGGAGAGTAAGCTAAGTCTGGATCAAGTACCAACTACAGAAAACTGACTAAAGAAAACCTGGGTCTTGATTCAAATCTTGCTGTAGCAAAAGCAAGATTTTTTTGCGCCTAATGTGAAAGCATAGACAGTATGAAGATTCAGCTGACTCTCATAAATATTCATTAGCATTCCTATATGAAAGACATTTGACCCATGTATATACAGGACTTTTCACGTGTGTGCTAAAATTCCCTGAAGAGGAAATCTCACCTGCTGGGTCCATGGGTGAGGACAAGAAACATCAAATCACATTCATATTCTTATTTATAAAGCCATCATATAATTTCTGTATTTTACTACTGGTTTTCAGTCCTTATCCTAACCCATCTTTATAATACTTTTTGACTTATAATGAACTACTGCTCAGAAGTTTGGATGAAGGTTTACAGCATAGTTTGTATCAACTAAATGCATTTCTGTAGGTTAGCAACTTTTACATAGAGTTCTGTTTTAATAGAATGAAGTTTTTTCATTCAAATTGATTGCATTAGAACAGAGAAACATCAGCACCCTGAGCAATTTTATGGTTAAAAGGAACTTTTCACTCATCAAGCACATACATTCTTTTCTTAAAAATTTTATATTGAAGGCTCCTTTGATCTATATACCAACATTTAAACTGGAATAAATTTTTTTCCATATCACTTAAGATTAGAATAGAAATACTTTATGGTTGAATAGACTGGCAAATATTTTGCTGATTGACTAATTTTATAGCTAGTGGAATATATTGATTGAATTATTCAAGAGATAACACAAACTTTTATACAATTATTGGAGAATTTATTTTAAGTCAGTGTTCAATCGACTTAAAAATAAGCAGGGAAGAAGAGAGGCATTTCATAAATTTGGTCTTGTTACAAAGTTGTTTTGCCATTCTTCTACTACAAAAAGGCTTGGAAACCCTTCTTTTGTGACTTGAAGCATGGGTTATCTTTTGCAAGCAACTAGATAAATAAATGAACATAAACACTGTGATACATAGTTCTTACGGAAAAATTATAGATGCTGATGAAGAAATATTTTTTTAGATCATATTACATCTTTTTTTTCTTTATTAAAAGAATCACACATCATCTACAGTGAGTAAGGAAGATAATACTTTTGAGGCTTGCCCACCTTAGATGTTATAGCTTCCAGAACAATGGCAAATGCAATTGAAGATACTCAAATGGGAGAACCCAATTCAGTTGCATATTTTGGCTTCTAAATGAAACATTGCGAAGTGCATTGGCAGATTTTTCATAGTATCATCTGTTACGGAAAAGTTCTGGATTTGTACTAAGGAATAGTTTCAATACAATTCATCCTATGTTAACTTGCTCGTATGGGATGCAATATCTTCATATTCCAATTTCCATGTGAGAAAAATGTAGAGAGAGAAAAATGAAAGCGAAAATTAAATTGCAGCAACCACAGGCAGAAACCCAGACAGTCTCTAAGTAAGCATCTCTATATATGCTCATCTTTAAGTGATCTATCTAATTCCTTTAATTTCACTGTTAGTGATTAAATTATTTCCAGAAAAAAATTATATACTTCTGGGATTTGTGAGGACAGAATGTTATTAAACTCACCTTGTTTCCTTCAAAGGACAACTCAGGATGAAGTTGTGTTCAAGGGCAGGCTGATTATTTATTCATATATATCCAATTCTAGTTAAGACATGTTGACTTCAGTGAACATGACAGAAAAAGGCAAAGTCAAAGCACAAAAGTGAAATTCGATACAAAGAAGGGCTGTAGCAAACATTTATTCTTAAACTGTGTTTTATTTCTAAGTTTTCTGCCACTTCCAAATTCTAACTTTAAAAAACTCTATTTTAATTTGAAAAAGATTGTGTGTTTTAAGCATTAACTAGTAATGTACCAAAAGTTCTTTCTTGGTAGGCTCTCAAGTTCTTGACATTTTATTACAAAATAAAAATGTCCCCTAAATTACATTAGCTTATCATGTCACAGGAACCCAACAGCTGGTTTCATAGAAGGCAACAGAATTGTTTTATGCTTAGATCTAGTGTAATTTGTACATCCTTTGCATTGTCTCATCATGGCCAGGTAGACTTGTGGGATTCGATGTTTAAAGATGAACCTAGAAGAGATTAAAGGAACCACCGTGGAGTTGCAGTAAGTACTTCAAGAAACCCTCAATGTCATTAAAATACATAGAAGAAGGATGAGGCTGATGTTCTAGGAGATATTTCAAAATATCTGTTTTGCTTGGCAAGCTTTGACATATCAACTGCTGTCATTGTCAACTGAGGTCTTCATCTTTTCAAGATAATGAAAATACAACAATTACAGCATTATGCAATATGCATGGATGAAAAATTGGAAGATAAAATTGTTTTCCCATTCTGCTGAACACTGTAGAGCTGGATTTTCTCAAAGTATAATAGTATAAAAGTAGCTATCAGTTCCACTTCAGTGGAACTTTAATGCTCCTCTCATTTAGGCAGAGTTTCGACTACTCAAGCACGAAGTTATTTAAGGCCCATCAAAAAGCAACAACCCAGAAGTCCTCCATGAAACCTCAAATTAACATACCCAAAATTTTATCTTGTATTTTATGAAAAATAATTTGAAATTTACAAAAATCCAAAGTAAGAAAAAAACCCCGACAAACAAAAAACCCCACTGATGTTACTGTGTAAAAACATATTAAAGAAAACTTCTTAAGCACTCATCAGAAAGTCAACTTGCCAGTTGCCTGCTTGTAAAACACTTTTGTCAGATTCATCACCAAGAATGCAACATGGGAACTCCAGTCACTCTACAAGACAGGAGAAGCTAAGGAAATAGCTGGAAATAGCTTATTTGATCATTAAACATCTACAAGCATATGTGCTTGTCAACATATGTTGTTTCATATACAGTGTCAACTAGTCAACTAATAAAAAGAAAAAGAAATTCAGATTTCAAACAGGAAATACGATAAGTTAAGACACAGAAGTATTAAGCCTGTGTTCTTCTGTCACTTGCCATGACAGAGCCTTGTAACGCTTTGTTGAGACACGGATTTCTGCCAGCAGGTCCTGTACTTGGATTCATCTTGTTCTATTAGACAGGGGAGTCTGAGCGAAGAGCAGGCACGATCTCTCACAGCACAGGCTATTAGTACCGTCTCCTGCTCCAGTGAACTGAAATCTTACAATTGCTCAGCTTTACTGTATTGCCCATGCTCCTCCTTGGCATTTCCAGAGAGCACAGGCTTTTACTTGTCCACTTCATTGCTTTGCAATGAAGAAAATAAGTCTCTGGGTGCACAGACTCTGCACCATATTTGTTAATATAATATTACTCTTTACATGAGACATAAAACCTGCTCAGTTAGAACATTAGGGAAACATTCTTCTTCAGCTCATATTGAGGGTTTGGGTCCATGCATTTTAGGATGCAAACTTTCTCTAATCTTGTGAAGTATCTTGCTTTGTCATGAACAAAGACAGCATTGCTCAGTGCTTTTAGTAAAACCCTCCTGTATTATAATGTTATTTGTAAAAGTCAGGCCCAGATCAGTTTACTTGGGCACTCAGAGACTCCAGTAAATAATTTCCCTCGGAAACAGCCTCCTTTTGTCCTCAATGCTTCTATGTGAATAAATGCTCATTTTCATTTAATGACTCACCAAGACACCTCCTGAGATAAATCTTACCTTGAGAAATAATGTAACCAACTGGACAAAGGAGAAAATACTTTTAAGGGAGATCAAAGTTGAAACAGAGAGATCAGGCATCCACAGTATCTCATTGAGAATTCAAAAATTGTACAGACAAAATCACTACAGCCCGTAATAGATGCAGTGATTTAGGAAGCTTCTCTCACTTCTTAGGATTATTTATTGTGAAAAAAAAAGGTTAAATCTGAGGTTAAGCAAAGCCATTTCGTAAAGTACATGGAGATATTTTAATAAAAGTGGTGGCAAAATAGAGGATGCAGAGCCAAGTGAAGGAGGAATAAAGTAGAACAGGTCTTTGAACCAACACATTATACAGTTATTTTCTACAGTTTGTCAGGTGTGAGGGGTCCAAATCTTCTCCATTCAAATTTATCTAATGCTTACGATTTCCTCAGATATATCTGATAAAATTTGGCTAAAATTAGACCTCATTTGCTGAGTCTATCTTTTATTTTTCCATAACCTTGTGATTCAAAACTATGGAAATGTTCTTTTTCAAACTTGGAATAATGAATAGGATTTGTGAAAATATTCTATTTAGTTTTTATTTTCTGAAAAAGCTAGTCACTAAAATACACAGCTTTCTGTACCAGAGTCTTATTTTAAAACATTTGATCATGTGTCTAAGCAAGCATCAAATAAACACTTTTACCATAAAATACAACAAAGAAAAAGCAACTGAAGTAGCAGAAAATAGGGAGCTGTGTCAAACTCAAACAAGATTAATTAAGCTTTGTAAACTAAAAACTTATATACTGAGGAACAGAGTTCATAACTGGCAAAATTAAGACTGAACCATAAAAATAGCACATGTACGGCCTGTAGACAATTTGACACAAACTGTCAGTGCAATTTTGCTGCAAAAATGACAACATGACCGTGACTGTCTAAAGAAGGGAATAGTGGTTATTTGTGTGATATAAGTGAGATGTATCAGAATAACATCATTCTGTAGTCCACATTTTGTAAAAAGAGATGAAAAAACTGGAGAGAAGGCAGAAGACAGTAAGAAATATTACTTGTGGGGTAGAAAATGCATTTCTGCAGATGGCACCTACAGCTCAGCCTGCTTAGCTTATCAAAAAAGATATTAAGAGGTGTGTTGACTGCAACATAGAACTACTTCAGAGATCGAGTACTAAAAGCATCAGGTACTGTTCAGTCTAATAGAAAAAGGCATGACAAGAATGAGTGTTTAGAAGCTGATGGCCAATTCAAGTGGCAAATGTTGCACAAATTGCTAAAAAGTTACTTGGTCAGCTATCAAAACAAAGCGTCACTGATAGCAAAGTTCTGAATTTGTCTAATCTTTATGACTTCAAGCCAACACAGGATGCCTTCATGGAATATGTGTCTCAGCCAAACACAAGTTGTACAGCTTGGTACAGCAAAAACACAAATAAAATATTTGGTTTAAAATTCTTAAAAATCTGTGGGATACTTTCTAAAAGTCCTAGGGATTCATTCTCTGAGTTTCTCTATAAGTAGCAATTTTAGAGTCTTGTTATGATCTGGGACTATAAGTCTTCTTATAAATCTTATGCAGATATTACTAATTTTAATTATACTCTGAAGTTTATAGGAGTTTTGAAAATATTTTGGTTATTCCGTTCTGTTGACATAGAACTGAATGGAAACCAGTTTGTGTTCCACTGAGCATATGGACACACTTCAACAGCTTAAAAAACCCAAACCTAAAAAACTAAAGACTCTGAAAAAAACACTGCAAATAAGACGCATGTCAGTTCAGTGATTTTGAATTTATCTTTGCATAATGATTATTCCAAAGTAATTCTGTTCTGAAACAAGAGATTATTTTATTTAGATAAGGAAAAACTACTTTGTTTTGCTAGTATAATGCTTTGCTTTTAATCTAGTCTTTTCCTCTTTGAAATTTGGATGAGCTTAGCATGTTACTGTAGGATGTTTCAATCTTAATGAAAATATTATTTTTGACATAATTTTTTATGTTTCTCTCTTTTATTGTTTTTGCAAAAGTTTTAACAACAGACATCAATGTCTTTGATTGAATTTAAGGGAGTTGTTTGGGCTATTCCCAGTGACTTTAAAATGACTTTTGCTCAAGCACAATAAAACCAGAAAAAATACTTGATTCTTCAGATATTATATTTTTCCCCCATTAAAAGCACTCTCACCTACGCCTGGTGTGAAAGTACATTTCAAAAAGTGTTAAAAGTGATTGAATCTATAATCCCTAGAGCATTAGCCTGATGCAATTATTTCTACTGTTCAAATAAAATTATGACTACCTTAAATCTTCATTTCCAGATATTATCTGACATGTTCTACTTGCAAAGAGAAAAGCCTTTTGGGAGAGAGCTACTGTGAAGGTTTGGGAACCTGCCAAATTTAAGGAATTTAATATATATTTTAAAGTAATATTTTGAAACAAACTATGATCACTAACAATCTAATCGAGTGCAAACAGAAGTGCCAAATACTGCATTGAAACCCAGGTGCATAATGCTTTAAAGTAAAATTATGCTTACGAAATGAAGATAATTCAAGTTCTCCTCATAGTTTCTTTGAAATTTAGGATCAACCTATCCCCATGAACATTGTTCACAACCACACAATATGGAAACATAAGAACATAAAATAAATGCTAGGCTAGCACTATCTATCTATATTACTTATATTGTTGGTGATTGCTTCCACTCACATCACATCAACAAAATCTCTTGAGAATCATGAGGATCTGTAAATTGTCTCCATAAAAAATACGAAGACTCTAGATAAGCAGAAAAAAAAACCCTCTCATGGTTCAAGGAAGTCTGTCAAATTATATCCTTGACTGCTCTTATCTGCTCAAGGTTGTTAAAAATTTGGTATTTAAGGAACACATGACCACCTAAATAAAATTCAGCACCCATATTGTTAAAGGAGGAAAATTTAACAAGGAAACACGTAAATAGCCTAATATAGTTTTAGTGGTTGAATTCCAAATTTATTTAGCTAATAAATAAAGTGGAGTCACACAGGATCTTTACTGTTTCAGGACTTTTCAACAGTTCCATAAATCATCTGGAAAAAGGGAGGAAGGAGCCAAGAGAAGACAAAATTTGCCCATGATAGTTATTCAAGGTAATAAAAACAAGGGCAACTGAACTACAGAAGAAATAAACTGATAATGAAATGGCAGATGAAATCAGTGTTCGTAAACACACAGTGATGCACATGAGGAAAAACAATCTCAATTTTACATACAAGGTGATGAGCTCTGAGATTACTTTTGCCACAAGGAATGAGATCTTTAGAATTGACCTGTAATGAACAGTTCAGTGAAAATGTCAGCTCAATACTCAGGAGCAGTAAAAAAGAAAATAGACTTTTACAAAAGGAAAAGAAAAACAATACAGCAAATATTATGATGTTGTATGATATTGTGTAAAGCTATCCTGGGTGTTCTTTGCAATTTCTACTACCCCCACAATCATCTCAAAAAGGAAGCAGGAAAAAATTAGAGAGATAATCACGGACAGTCATAAAGGTTGTTCAAACTGCTCAAACAGCTAGTAAGGGATAAAATACATCCCTGTAAAGTCATATGTTACACTGAGAAAATAAAAAAGTGAGGACTAGTCCAATAAAGCCTAGGGAGGTCAAAGTAATGTAGCTAAAAAATAAGCCACCAAACAAAATAGAAATTCTTCATAGCTCATAGTTAATCTGTGGAATTCTGACACAAGGGAATGTGCACTATAAACCTTTACAGGAGTTTAAAAAGCAATGGGAGTTTATAGAAGAAAAATCTATTAAGGACTAGTAATCAAAGGCATAATCTCTTGTGCAGGAAGTCCTTTAAGTACCATTTTGCTGAGGATTGGGAGACTAATAGAACCCATAAAAGCATTTTATCTGCTGCTGCTGGCACCTAAGGCAATGACATAGTTGAAAAACTGAAAAGAAAAAAGAGGAATAAAAAGAGTTTCTGATGCAAATGTATTTGGCCTAATAAAAGATACAGTATTTTTCTGTCTATTCTGCATTGACCCTTATTGGCAGCTGAGCCCTGCACAGCCACTTGTTCACTCCTACTGCAGTGGGATGGGGGAGAGGAATGGGGGTTGTGGTCGGGTGATCACACCTTGTCTCTGCCACTCCTTCCTCCTCAGGGGAGGACTTCCCACACTCTTCCCCTGGTCCAGCATGTGGTCCCTCCCATAGCAGGAGGTCCTCCATGAGCTTCTCCAACACGAGTCCTTCCCACTGGCTGTAGTCCTTCACAAAGTGCTCCAGTGTGGGTTGTTTACACAGCACGCAGTCCTTCACAAAGAGGCTGCTCCAGGCTGGGTCACTCACAGGGTCACAAGCCCTGCAGCAAACCTTCTCCAGTGTGGGCTCTCTCCACGGCCCCACAGGTGCTGCCAGGAGCCTGCTCCAGTGCAGGCTTCCCATGGGGTCACAGCCTTCTTCAGGCATCCACCTGCTCTGATGTGGAGCTGTCCCAGGGCTGCAGGTGAATCTCTGCTCCAGTGTGAGGTCCTCCATGGGCTGCAGGGGCACAGCTGCATCACCATGATCTGCACCATGGGGTGCAGGAGAATCTCAGCTCCGGCATCTGGAGCACCTCCTTTCCCTCCTTCTTCACAGTCCTTGGTGTCTTCAGGGCTGTTTCTCTCACAT
Organism: Eulacestoma nigropectus; assembly: GCA_013397775.1. NCBI lineage: Eukaryota > Metazoa > Chordata > Aves > Passeriformes > Eulacestoma > Eulacestoma nigropectus. The sequence goes on along the minus strand of VZTE01003957.1, from coordinate 36,610 downwards.
ATTCTCACTCCTGTTTTGAGCTGCAGTTACACGGGGTTCACTGTCCCCTTTTTAACTCTGTTACCCCAGAGGCACTATCACGACTGCTGATGGGCTTGGCCTGGGCCAATGGCGGGTCCATCCTGGAGCCTGCTGGCATTGTCTTTGTCAGACACAGGGAAAGCTGCTGCCAGCTTCTCACAGCAGCCATCTCCTGTAGCCCCCCACTACCAAAACTTGCCCATGGAAACCCAATAGACCACAGACCATACAACTAATCCCCACAGGAATGAAGTTTGGATCACTATGTTGTGTACCTATCACCTGCCCAACCTACATCATCACATGGATGATAGCCCATATCCATCTTAAAATTTGTTTCCTTGATGTTCTGCTATGCATATGTGCTTGCTGTTCCTTAGGGTTCAAACTCACTGGGATAAGTAGTGTATTCCTATGTTTATACTTGCCCTGAATTTGACTAGAAACCTGGTTCAATAATGCAGCAAATGAAGCCTCTAGGTCACAAATTCTTCATCCTATGACTTGGTTTGCATCAGTTTGCATCAGTTTGCATCAGTTCCCTCCTCTCTGGTGCTTCAGACATTAAAAATGATTGAAAGTTTAACTTTTTTCTGTCATGCTCGATGCTGGATTAGATATTGCCTTTGCCAGTGTAACTTTGAGTCAGATCAGATACCATTTGCTCTCTCATCCCTGACACGAAGCCTTCACGAACTCCTATCCAATTGTCTGGTTGATTTGTCAGTTGTCTGACTGTGGGTCCCTTTGGGAGCTTTGGTAGTGGGTGCAACACATCAGCCGTGATGAAGCTGTGGCCCTATGGAGGTGTCCCTGCTGTATCCCATTTTCTGAGAAATTTAAAGTCAATTAGGTACCTGGCTCAAATTAAGTTTCAGTTGGTTTTATTTCTTTTGCCACTGAAAAAAATAATAATTGCTTTCTCCTCTTTTAAAGGTTTAAGTCATCAGCACAAGTATAGAAATAACACCTGGCAATCATAGACCAAATAAAATGTAAATACCCAAAGCAAAACTTCTAAATACTCTGTGAGTTGCGAGTTGTAAGTTGCTGGTGCAGATAAGTGAGAAGATATTTATGAAATAAATACATACAAGCTATAGTAATTTGCTAGCCATTTTGCTAGCAGGAACCATCATTTACTATTTATTAAATACATACACCAGAGGATAATTTGATTTTTTTTTTTAGTCAGGCACATAGGTCTAAAATGCACTAAATCAGAATCTTGAAGTCTCCTGAAGATGACACTGATATCTCGTTTTAGTGATATTGCATTTAACCAATTTTTGACAAAGTTAGCATCCCAGACCAGAGTGCCTTTGCTGAAGGCCTATTTGTAGTGTTTGCATTGCTCAATTTCCATGCTAGAGAACAAAGGTGGTATGTTATATTCAGTATTAATCAATCTTATTTATTCATCTTTATTTGCTGTGTTATCTAATAGAAGCTTGAAGGCAGCAAGAAAATCAAAGCTAGATAGGATTAGTGTAGGATTTAATATAATAGAGAAAATATGTGAAGACCATCAATACAGATGAGAGGAAAAGTTAACTCTGTGTTGGTGGCAATGAAGCCTAAAGAAAGATTCATGGACAACTAAAAGCATGCAACTAGAATTTTATTTAGAGTGTATTTTAAGTGGTATTCAGAAAGCTTTACCTGGAGATAATATATCTGTTTTTCTGTAGCAAAAATTCAAAAGAATTTTCCTGAAGGAAGATACCTAAACCAGACTGGGAATGCTTAATTATTGCAGGCAGACCTAAGTACCTGTATCTATTAATCTTGACCACTTTTCCTGACAGGCCTTTACTCACCCTTGTGATTATTTCCTCACGTGTCAGCCCTGCCTAACCACCCTGCAGCCTACAGGGACTTTGACTAAGTCCTCCTGCAGGCTGACAAAGGAAGGAGCTGCCAAGCCATAACAGCTTCCCAAGGATACCAGGAGCTGCCAATGCTCTGCCTCAGCATCACTCCTGCTCTCTCCACAGAGCTCTGCCTCTTGGATGTTTATGGTCGCCTCTTTGCAGAAACACCATCTTTCAACACTGTTGGAGAATACATGAATGAATTTCTAAGAAACTGCTGAAACCTGAACAGCTACTACTCCACCTCTCATCACCTGAGCAGAATATCAAATTGTACCTAGCCAGAATATAAGGCTTAAATAAGTTAGGTGTTAGTTAAGGCTCTAAAGAATATTTCTCCAGTTTTTAATTCTTCATGTGCATTACAATTTTCAATGGCCCTAAAAACCTTATCCAGATGGAAAAAATTAAAATTATATACTGGTCCAGGCATTTCTTAACAAAATCAAATGTGATTAAATTAAGACATTTTCTTCAAATCAATGATGGAAGAAAGCCTATGGCTAGTGGAGCCAGCTGAAGGGCAAGGAAGGGCTTCCACGTGAGAACTTGAGACACTTCCTTGTCATTCTTACACTGTCATAACTCATATTGCAGCACAGAAAAAGATTCAGTATTTAGCAAGAACAGGAATGAGGCAGCCCCACATGTTGAGTTTGTCACCTGAGGTTGTTGGCAAACACAAACCAACACTGACTCATCCCCGAGTGCTAACAGAAACAAGGAGCCCAGGAAGCTTTCAGTGACCTTTTCAGTCATACTTGGCTGTGGTGCTGTGCACATCTTGGAACAGACTAGGGCTGTATTTCTAATTTGGATACAAGTAAAAATAGGTCTACCTTGAAAAATCCCAAGTTTAAATATATAGTTTGGCAGAATAAAAATGGAAGATGTTTCATTTGCTTAATTCTAAATACCAAGACTAGCTATAGAAATTTCATTTTCCTAAACCCACATTTATAATTGTATAATTCTTGTAAATTATATCAAACAAACTTTATGACAAACAAACTCCTAAAGACACCACAAAGGGAGGGGGAAAAATGAGGAGGGGGAAAAAAAGGCACAGAATGGAGTTTATGGGAGGAGTGAGGTGTGAAACACCCAAGCCAAAGTGAGAGAAGATTAAAATGGAGGTGTCTCTAGGCAAGTTGCCTAAAAAAGCAACTGTTTATGGATGGTTGTATACCTAACAAAAGAGTAAAAAGTCCCTTGATTAATCAGGGTTTCCTAACGATAAAACCAGATTCAGATAGAGACTTTCAAATAATGTTAAAAGGAACTAGATGCTGAACCTTTAGAAGCATTCAGGCTTCTCTGAAAATACAAATCAAGGTGTGTACTGAGAGACTTGAAAGAAGAGTTACTGATGAAATACGTAGAGATTAAAACAAAAAGTAACTTTCAAAACTTTGAATGTTCCCTTGACACCAAAAGGGAGCTGTAGGCAGACTAAAACCACTCACTACCATGATCAAGTCTTGCCATTATTGTCAGAAACTAAAAGGAAGTAAGTAACACACACATCCCTTGCCAAGGAATAGTGTGACTGGAGGTGATTTTTTAGTGATTTGAGAGAATGACTGATAATTCCATTTGGCCGAAAAAAGCATAAAGGCAGAAAACAAGCTTCAACTGTAAAAACTGTCTTCCTGTTCTGAGGCTTTTCAATGGCTTAACAAGACTGAAGAATGAAATAACAGTTGCATAAACCTCTAATGTATTTTTGTAAATTGGCAATAGTTTCATTAGACATGTAGGTAATCCTTAAGCTTTTATCAGGTGTGAAGAAAAGCCGAAATAAGAAGATTTTTTAGATTCATAGATGAGAAAAAAAACCATTCAGTTAGGCACAGTATATGATATGGAAGTGTAAAGGTTATTGAATCCACTTCTATAAAGAATAACATTAATCTTCAGTATAACTCCTTTGAAACTAACCCAGACATTGTTTCTAACATGGAGACAGTTACATTATACAAAAATATTGTTAGGTTTAATACTACAAGGCCACTCTATACTAAATCTTACCATTTGTTTTTGTCTCAGAGAGCAACATAATTTTTTTAAATAAATTGCAAGGATTTCAAGTCCTAGAGAGTGCCATTGTTTTCTACTATGTTGCACAGATTTCAAATTCATCAGAATTTGCTATGTTCTTTCCATCTGAAAACCTGAACAAAAGTGCAAACAAGCCTTACCTTGAAGAATTTTTACTTTAAAAAATGAATAAACAAACAAACAAACAAGAAACTGTTAATGGAATAAGGAAGGTCTCTAAAAAAATAATCAAGCCAAACTAAATGAAATTAAACCCAAACCCAACATTCAATTTTCCACTAATGATTCATAGTGTTGTTACAATCATTGCAAATGCAACGTATGAGTTAAAGTACAACTCTGTGGTCAATAATTACTAGCTATCCACCTATAAGCTTCTAGCAGAAATTTTCAGAATTCATTTCAGGCATCAAATCTTGAAACATATTATTCCTTTGGTAATCATAAACTTAGAGAGTAATATTGACTACCATGTCTACAAAGGTTAACAAAAAATTATAAACAATTTGTTATCGTCTTGATTTTTTTCTTTACACCAATATTACACTATTGTCTTCAGACAATTTAAACAAAGAATAGTTTTGGGATGACATCCTACACTGCAAATTTATTAACTTAGCTAACCACAAACAAACAAACAGAGCAACCCCCTTTTGCAAGTTCACACATGTAATCTGGGACCATGTCCATGCTGTCAGAATCAAAATTCTTCTCCACTCTATAATGTGCAGTCAATCAACCACGCTATAATGTGCAGTCAATCAATCCTAAATCTTAAAAAATGGCACTTCCCTCTTCTGGAAAGTTGAGTATTGCCGTGGCATAACAGTTGCTGAAGGTGTGTGATAATTTCAATCTCCATGCATCATCACAGACTATTAAGGCTAGCCCTTAATATTTTAAAAGATTATTACCATTAAAAAGAATCAAGATTTTTAATTAGTTCTTCAGGAAGATGTGAAAATCTAGTCCTTTGATATATAAATGCAGAAGGAAGGTTCAATCTCCCTGGCAGATACTATAATCAATAACAGGGCCCAGAAGGAAAAAACTATAATTTTTTAAAAGCAAGTTGCAGAAATTTTACAACTTTCAGATGCTGGGATCTTTTCGTAAGTGATATTGAAGAATTTACAATATGATCATTAACCAAGTTTTTTGTGGTCTGGGTTTTTTTTTTTTTAATCTAGAGAGAAGAGAAATAGGGAAAACCTATAAATGTTAAAAGAGAGCATTGCCACTCTGTCAGAGGTCTACATTGGGAAATAGGAGAAAAAAACCCAAAACAAACACAAAACCTTTCCTATTTGACAATGTCTGTGCTGCCTTGACCACCATCTGTGTAATTGAATGTTTCATGGTATTGTCCAAGAATATTTCCCAACAGTGAGTTGGCACTGTTCACCTCCCTGAGAAACACTCTGGTTCTACTCCATTACTCTGCCAACTTATGAGGGATATCATTTCAGCTTTAGTTAATGTGTGTATATGAGGACCAGAACACGGTATTGTTCAGTGAGGTTATTTTGTTGTGATGTCTTATTTCTGTGCATAACATCACCAGAAAGTTCATGATGTAAATCATACAGTTCTTGACACAGAGTTTACACTTTTCTTGATTTCGGTTTCACAGCCTGAGATGTTTTTAGGTCACCTGGAGTTAAAGTTTCTTTCAAAATAACACTTCAGAAATGGTGGGCAAAGCAAAATTCTAAACTAACTAAACGTCTTCTGCCTCCTGTTTGCCACAAGTGGAGAGCATCAAGCACCTGAGAGCTTCCTTCTACGTCGATGCCAGCTCAGAGGAAAAGGTGCTGTCAGCAGAAGCCTTTCAAATGTTTCATGTGAATGCTAAGAACCATGCAATCTAACTACATCCCTTCTTAAAACCACACTTTTATGCAACTTTATTTTGTTTTCTTTCAGAATTTTCTTGAGTCCTCCCAAAAATCCTGTAATTTCTTTACACTTTTTAAAATTAAAACATATTGGCAAGAAATTGTGTTCCTGAGCATGTCTTGACAGCTAGTTTTTAAAGAGCTGAGAAATTTAATGGTTTTGTCTCCTCCACAAGCACTTAAATTATGTCAATAAATAGTAGGGAAGTGAAGACAGCAGAAGTTGATGCTGATAAGTTTGTACAGTGTCCTTCTGCCTAAAGAAACTTCATCAAACAGACACTAACAGGAACAATTCACCTGGTTTGAGCAAAAGGTTTTTGAGGAGCAATTCCAGGTGTCTATCCGTTCATAGCACTGATGACTCATCCCGTAAAAGTTCAAATAAGAGAGAGCTGTGAAATAGCATTTTAGGTCCATTTTTATTCGACTTTATTAAACTTCTTTTTTTTTCACACCAGTTACTCATAATCTATTAAAAGATTAGTGTAGCGACCTTTGCCACGTGATAACCGACTCTGGGCATGAGCAATTAGAACGCTATTATCATTTACCAATAACACTCTAAAATCCTGAGAACTTTCAGCATCACTTTTCCCCCATGATGTAAGAATGTATGAGAATCCTAACTATTTCAAATACTTTTGGTATATGTTTTGGTCCAGTATAATTCCTGCCATAAGCTTATGCTTTTTTCCTGTAATTACAACTTTATATCAAAGAGAAACTAGCAAGTGTCAATCTTACTATGGAAATACCATCTGCTTTTTAGATTTGTACATCCCTGTAGATATACAGGAAAAGTAATTTTAATCTTTCTGCCACTAGAGCAGTTTCCTATAGAATGATGGTCACAAATCATCTTGGAAACTGAAACTGATTTTTGTTAAATAAATTGTGATGTTGGTAGCATTAACACTGCACAGTGAACTAAGCCAATTTTAATCTCTTTTAGTTAATGATTCTGTATTTACCATTGGTTTTCATAGGAAAGCCTTAAGCATATGAGGTGAGTGCCATGAAAGTTCATGATCTTTGATCACACAGTGAAAAATAAGACCTTGAAACTTTTAGTTGTGGCAGGGTGTAGAAGACATGGAAAAACATTCCCTTATAATGCTGACAGTTTTTATCATTTTAAATGCCACATTAGTGTATTTTATGTGTGTTGCCTTGAATATACTGCCAGATTTCAATGATCTATTATCTGTTTTCAAGGCATGCAAACATCAAGTTAATCATTTAGCCATCTCACTCTATCAGTCACAAGTTAGTGACAGCTGGCGTTCTAACGTGCATATCTGCAGGAGTTCACTCTATCTGCAGTGTCAAGTGAGTCATACAATAATGGCTGGACTTCTGAGCACTTTCTACTGGAGTCTAAGCATTAAATCAACTGACAGTGACCTTGCTGTAAGAGCTCTATTGTTAATAGATACATGCATATGTATTTGAAGAACACGGTGTCCTCCTTCTAGAACTCAGTATTTGGTACATTTCTGACTTTTTTAAAATTAAATGTTTGAAGCCTGTGCAGATTAAAATCATATAAGCATATAAGCAATAACAACTGTTCCATTTCAGAATTAGAAATCAATAAAATGAGACAAATTAATTACAGAATTTCAGATGCAAATGCTTTAAATTATCATTAATCTATGTCAAGGTTTAATCCCATCTGGCAGCTAAGCACCATACAGCCACTCACTCCTCCTCCAGTGGGATGATGGAGAGAATCAGAAGTGTAAAAGTGAGAAAACCCCATGGGCCGGCAGGTGTTCAGACATCTCCAGGAAGAGAGTGCTCCATCACATGTAATAGTGACTTGGAAAGACAAATGAGATCACTCTCAATGTTGCCTCCCTTCCCTTTTCTTCCTTCAGACCTATATGCTGATCATGATGCCATATGGTGAGGGAAATCCCTTTGGTCAGTTGGGGTCAGCTGTCCCAGCTGTGTCCCCTCCCAACTCCTCGTGCATCCCCAGCCCACTCACTGGTGGGGTGGTTTGAGGAGAAGAAAAGGCCTTGGCTCTGTGCGAGCCCTGCTCAGCAATAACAAGAACATTCCTATGTTATCAACAACATTTCCAGCACAAACTCAAAGGACAGACCCATACCAGATACTGTGAAGAAAATTAACTCTACCGCAGCCCAAACCAGCACTATGCACCACATTAGGCTCTGTTTGACTGATTGCTAACAGAATCTCAAATTGTGCGATTGCATTGCCACTAGCATCAATTTATATCCTGTAATTCTACCCCCAATTTTTAAAATTTAGAATTTGATTTTGTGTTAATGGGCTGACCCATTTCATGTTAACACTTTCGATTTCTATTTTATTTCAGTGACATATAGTTCTCTAACATCATTGTAAATGGTGTTAGAGAACTAGTGTTAGCTGCAGACATTTTAAAGAATTCTTCAAGTTAAAGCCTAGTCAAAGTCCAGAAGGGAGTAATAAAAATAAAAAGACTTTCAGTTAGTTTTTGGAAGGGTCATAAGACAAAACTTGAAAACTTCGTAAGAGAATTTTTTTGTTTGAATTTTGAAACAATTGAAATACTACAAAAAACAATCATATGGAAAGAGAAGAATCAAAGTATAATTTAAAAATAAAAAGAAAAAAGTAAATCAAGGGAAAATATGAAATTTCCATTAATTTCCAGTAACCTAAATGTTGCTATGATGCAGAGAACACAGAACCACCAGTTTCATTGATTTTCTTTCAGTGAGTAGCATTAACAATGCTATCACTTTAGGGCAAACCACCAAAATGCCCAGAACTTCAAGTTCATCTGTGCTAAGGTCCACAGACACCTAGCAGGATTTGACCCAGGAGAGCCCTTTGAAAATATTAGTCTATAAGACCAGACATTCATTCATTAATTTTATTTTACAAAAGAATATGTTGACATATATTGAACTTCTTTCTCCTAAGTATCTCAACTATTGCATAAAATCCCCCATCAGAGTATTTTATAAATCAAAGTATTGATGAAACACTTCTATGCTCTTCTGCGTTTTTTCTTGGATATCAGCTTTTCCAAAAAAGGACAGTGAAAAGCAAAATTTTGTTTGCTTTTTGTTTCTATGGTATTCATGGAAAAAAATAACACTAATATCTGCTAAAGTTTTGAGAAGATACAAAAGGCGTTGGCTACTGTGACCAAACATTAAAAGTTTGAAAGTGTTTGGAGAGTTACAAATCTTCAGAGTGTACTTATTAAGTTACTATTTCTGAAAATGCCATCTTAGTTTGCCTCGATTGGCACTGTTAGAAGTTGAATCACATTGCGTTTAAACAAGTATTCAGATTCAGATTTAAAATGCACTGGATTATCACAGTTTTTTATTCCTTTAGTAAATGTCCTTTCTGAATACAGACAGCTCCCACAAATCTCCTCGAATCTGTGGTATATTTAAATCTAGGCATTTGACTCACTGAATAGATTCATCTAATCCCCAAAGCAACACACATATGGATGCAGTAACCCCTTTGCTAATTTGCTCAAATGCTCTCTATGCTCACCATCAGTGCCAATGTCTCTCATTTAAATCAAATAAAATACCAGTGTGTTTCTTAGGAGAGAAATTTGTAGTGCTTAAGCAACAAAATAAATCATGACTGAAAAGCTATTTTGCTTGCTGTTCCCCAGCATTAATTTGGAATAACTCCTGGATTCAAAGGGCTTTTGGGAATCACTATTGCTCTAGTGATCCTATTTGAAACCTGTACCCCTTTTCATTGTAGACAATCATAAATGGCATAGACGATCTGTGGAAAAATAATGCTTTCTCAGGAAAGCATCATACGCTTTTATTCCTCCTTTTCTCTTGCACTGTTCCTTATTTCTTTGCCATGAGTTTTTCTGACACAACACTCCTCCACAGCAGAAAAAGGGAGGGAAAAATATGGTATAAAGAGCAAAATTAGTTTCCTTTGTCACATTCTTACCTCAAAACTTTTCAGCTTGTACCGTGTTCTTCTAATATACCACAGCAAGTTCTTCCAAAGCAACTTTCCACATTTTCCTGGCAAAAAAAATAACATATACAGTCCACAAATGGTAACATCACTGAGGGACAAGAGGAAGAATCTAAATTATAAAAAAACTCCATATAAGAACAATAAATTTTATAATACATATTTAGAATATCAACATGAAAAACCATTTTCCACTGAGCATTTAGTACTTTTATTGCTTTAGTTAGTATGTGATTTCTTTTTTTGGTATATAAAGATATTGCCCTATTTATATATTTAAAGAGACTGCAGGTCGCATAGCAGAAGTAATCCATTCCAGAATTTCAGTAGTAAATATGAAATACTTTCACATTTTATTTCTCCTCTTTTTTTCTTTCCTGGATGATCTGATTTATCCTTTACAACTACAGCAACAAAAAGCCTAAAGATAGCTGTGTATGGGTATAACTATAGAAGGAAATAACATTAGCTAATTAGCTAATAATTAGCAGTTATTGATATGTACTGACACAGTTCAGTTTGAGGCAATAATCCTCTTTGATCTTCAGGCTGAGAAAAATCAAAAGCTCAAAAGTATCAGTGGTGTGCCTGTTGGTAAGTGAGGATATCAATCATGTCAAGACAGGGCAAATAAGAAAGGTACATGGTGTCTCATGGTAGAGCTAAGCAGGTACTTCCATATGCAGCACTACAACACCTAAAAGTAGCTCTCAAAAAAGCGAAGAGAGATTTGTCAAAGAATTCAATTCTACAATTCAGTTCTAAAAAGTACTTGGAGTATTACAAGGGCACCAATAAATGTATTTTCAGGAATTCAGAGATGTATCTGCTTCTTACAAGATCATGGACAAAAATCCTGCACTGACTAGACAAAGTGAAAGCAGGTTGGTGTATATTTTCTTGGTAGGAAAGCCAGCTTTTACCCTCTCTAATTTTTACCACTGAAGTTAATTGCAAGATAGAGGCAATGAGTTAGCAGCCATGTTACAAATGCAGAAGACATTTTACGTTTCATGAGTGAATTTGAAGATCTATGGAAACAATAAAATTCATGTTTAGCTATCCAGATTTACACTCCAAGTTCTGTTTCCCTACACTCCAAGTTCTGTTTCCCTAGATGCATATTTATATTTTAGATTTTTTTAAAAAAGGAAGCCACACAGCAAATGCTACATTTCAGTGATGGCACATGCTCCCTGGTAAGTGCATGATTAAACAGCCTGCAGCATGGAAAAACTGAATTTAACCTTCCTAAAATGGCCTACTTTTTTATTTGCTTTGAGACCACCTGGGTAAACTGTCATTTGACTTTAAAAAACCCCAACATTTTGTAGGACCATAAAACAGCACTTGAGTTGAGAGATGTCTTAATTTCTTCTTGCACTTTTGATCCTCGTTTACCAATAGCACTGGCTCTCCAGAACAAGATGTGTTTTTTATTTTATCCCTGCCACAATCCTTGTGAAGTTGAACCAGCCTCTATTAAAAGACCCCAGCTTGCTTTGCCCTTGCACCAAGCTGTCCAGGAACACAAAACTTCTGTGATGTAGGATAGCCATCTCATCATCTCATCATGGCCCAGCCTGAGTGACCAGTCAGGGCAGAGTCATACTGAAGCAGCTACACATATTTCAGATTGGAGTGGTCTCACCTCTGGCCAGCCTGAGACAATCACCAAAGCCAGCCTGGATATATTTATAAAAGATAAATTTGATATAGATAAATTTGTGTCCTTCACATCATCATAAAAGATGTTAATAGAGTCACCTATAATTAAGGCTGGACAACAGCCATCTTTCTAATATCCTGCTTTTCAATTACCTCTGCCCACCTTCGGTGAATGAAACTGGGAGATGTTAGCCCTTACAAAACAAATCTTAACAAACTTATTTCAAAATGATCAAGGAGTTTTGTCGCTTGAATTATGGGACTGTGGATCAGACCCTTTAAACAAAGTTCCATTTAACAATCTGACCAAACCTAGCTGTGTGGGGTCTGGGGGAATCCAGTTTCACAAATAACCAATGCAAACTTGCCATAATTTGACAGAAAAAAAAAGGTCAGAAAACTCTGTGTTCTCAGAAAGGATTTTCAAACATCTGACCTGTCTTGTTTTGAGCAAATTGCACATTTATAAATCCCAAAGTTAAAATTATTTATTACAGGGTTAGAATTGCAAACCTTGAGTTGCCTTGAAAAGTTTCTTAGCTCTGTCTAAAAAAAAAAAAAAAAAATTCAGATTGAAAACCACCTTCCACTTGCACTCATAAAGGTCCGTCCTTTTAAGAATTAAGGCAAAAACCCCAATTAAATTTCAAAGAGGACTGACACTGTGCCATAGGTGGGTCAGTTTGCACCAAAACCTTAAGAATGAGATTGAGAAGGAAGAAATAAAAAGTCTGAATAAAAATTGGGGTGGGAAATGACAAAATAGAGGGCATGTAAATCAGAGTAAGGAAAGATAACTGTACAGGAAGAACTAGGGTTACCTACATAATTAAAGAAATAAAAAGTCTGAAAAGCAAGAGACTGACACCAGAAAAGCTATAACTGAATGGGAAGCCAGAGAAAATGCATATAGTCAATGAAGAGCAAAGGAGAGACAGAGCACATCTTAAGTAAGAAGCTAGAGAGATTTACTCAGGAACAACACTGGGGTTAGGATGGGGTTGAGACAGAGATTTACACTGTCAGTTTGGAGATTATGGTTGATGGAGAGAGATAAGAAGAGGTGAAGAGCAAGGGCAAGTTAAAAAAGATTTCCTAGGAGAGGTAGAAAAGAAAAAGGTGCAGCAAAAAACTTTGTCTCACAGAAGTATTTTGTGATCAAGAGTCCTTAACAGCAACAACAGTTTTCCTGACCATAATCCCCTTCATTCTCTACCTAGCAGTAACTTTTGCAGTCCAACATATGTAGTTTTTGCCAATATTGTTGTATCAGAAATAATTACCTATACTACTAGTCACTACTCTGTCACTTGAGGTGAGAGAAGACTTGCAGCAGCGGATGAAAAATCATCAATCCATGCTCAGGATCCATCTGTGTATCAGTTTGTCACAAGATTACATGCACTGTCTTTTTCCTTTAGTTAGTTTTCCTTAAAGCCAAGAATCTGCATAATGCTCAAACACTACATTCCAACAACATAAAGCAGATAAGTTATTAAAGAAAATGAGCTTTTAGTTGAAGTGGTTATATATTATGTCTCTACAAGATCAAATTCACTGCATGACATGGACTGCCCAGAGAAGGTGAATCAAAGTCCTTCATAACAAATATTGTTGTCTGTGGAACTTCATTTGAGTCCTCAGATTAAAAGCTCAAATAAGTGGGCAAGACAAATAAATTCTGGGGAGGGAAAAAAAAAATCCCTTTGGAAAAATTAAACCTATAGAAAAAAAGAGACTCCTCTTTCACTTAAGCATTTTTAATATCCAGACGGCATAATGTCTGATTCTGCAAGAAAATTCTTGTGTTAAATCGTTAAAATTACTTTTTCCAGGGCCAATGTTAAGAGAATGGCAGTGTAGGGAGAAATAATAAATTAACCATTTTCTAGATTTTCACATAGTCACACAATGTTTGAGATGGGAAGGGACTTCTGGAGGTCATTGGGTTCAACCCTGCTCCTGCTCAACCAGTCCCACGTAAAGCACATTGCCCTGGGCCATGTCCAGACATCTGGATATCTCCAAGGATGGAGAATTCACAACCTCTTGCTGACACCTGTACCAGGGCTCTGTCACCCTCACAGTAAAGCAATGTTTCCTGATGGTCCAGAGTCATTGCCACGTCACAGAATGCTGTTGCCAGATCCTGGTGCCGCCCTTGATGACGCTGAGAACATAAAATGGAGGGAAGAATATTGATGGTGGCCCTGTCGTGGAGGAGTTAGTAAGAGAGATAGCCCAAGTTGTATATAAAAAGGGCTGCACCAGCCCAGGCTGACAGGTCAGTATGCATGTGAAAAAAGACAGGGAGAAGTGACCAGGGAGGCAGGCTGCTCCTCTTTTCTTCCTTGCTCTGTGTATTACAGCCAGATGCCTGGACAGAAGCATGACCAGATCAAAGTATCCTCCTGTCTTCTACCTACTCCAAAACTCATCGTGATAGAGGACAATGCTCTAAAAGGCAGATAAAACAGCCCTGTCAGTATCTTGCAGGGGACTAGAAGTTCACCACAGCCATGGGCAAAGAGAGCTCGCCAACATTTTTTTGGATGGCCAAGAGAGGGCTGGGCTCCACATGAATTGTGGCCACAAACCTTGGTCATGCTATGGCCGTAGCACAGCTGGTAGAACACCTGAGGTGTCCTATGTCACAGGGAGGTCAGTGGTTGGCCCATGCATGTATGTCAGAAATTAATGTCTCTGTGGAGAACTCACTACACCTAAGTAATGACTAGAATCTGGTTTTGGGGTTTATTTTACTGTGAAGTGTGGGCGGGGTTTTTTTTAAGTAATGGAAATTCTAAAAAAAATGGCTCAATTGAAATACTTTTCTGAAAGAAATACATTTTTCATTTTGAAGATTAAAAAGACCCCACAAGTATGATGAACAGTCTTGATGATTGCACGGAAAGTACTGCATTTTGAAAATGTCATTGCCAATTCAATTAAATGTCAACTTTAGTTTCATTTTAACTTTCTTTTTATTTTCATATGTTGAAAGCAAACATAAAACAGTATATGAAACTTACTAAAAATACTATTGGTCTTTTTATCTCTGTCAGTTTTATATTCCACACTTTCCTCCTGCTCGATATGTCTCAAATACCCAATCAGCACAACTGCTGAGAACTACACTACTGCCTGCAATAGCAGTCAACAGAAGCAGCGCTAGACTACGTAAAGTGCTAGATAAAATGTTCATTTTGCAGAGTATATCAGAAACTGTGTACAGTGCTGAAAATCGTAAATATATCACACATTTTTTACACTGATCCACTTCTCCTGTTGTAAATCATAAAATGCGAGCCCCTTGCAAGAAGAGATAATAAAGACAAATAATGGTTTTGAAATGCTTAGATATGAGAGTAATGACCCATACAGACAGATTTAATAATGCTTTTTTACAGACAGGTTTTTCCACCACCACCCAATAACAAAATAGGAAAAAGGAAAAAAAACAAAAACAAACAGACAAACAAACAAACAAAAAAAAAAAAAAAAAACCAAAAGGAGAGATGTAGAACAAGTACAGGAAAAGGAACCATGAAATATCATATATAATGAATATTCATTAGCAGCACTCTATCTAGTTTGCAATCTAAAAGAGGCATAAATCCTCTTTTCTGGGAATGAAGAAGAGGGGACACAAATGTTGTCAGTTACAGGACTACACGGTATGTCATAATACCTAACCACTGTAAGCAGTGGAATATGCAAGACACTACCTAAGACTGCACAAATAACCTTAATTTCAGTGTTCTCTGTCTTCTTAGAACTTGACTTTTACAATACTGACTTTAAACAATGCTTATTGTACAGTGTATGTTCATAGAAAATGATGCTATCTCTGTCTTCATTCTCTATCTTTGCACCTATACAACTGGTTCCTTGCTGGGAGTGCTGAACTCCCCCTTTCCAGGCAAAGCCAAACAGTGCAACTTACACCAATGCTCTGAGATCGTCCTTTACCAGCAGTCACTTCACTTCTCTCTGAGCCTTTCTTACAGCTGTTCACCAGCCTTTTTCATAACTCATTGCTCCGTTTCTACATCTTGTGCTTGTCAGACATCTAAGATGAAGATGCTCATAAAACACTGAGAAACAGCACACAAGCAAAGGAATGTTTATCCTTCTACAAACCAAGTTCCTAAACTTTGACTCTATTAGTTTCTTTACACTTTCTCTAGCAAGAAATGATGGCTAACAGCTCTCTTTTTCTCCCTAGCACAGTAAGTGGCCGCAGAAGATGGAAAACACCATCTCCAATCTCAATTTAAAAAGGGCAATTTAAGACAGGTTTGCAATTGTAAGAAGCATAATTTCAGTAATGACCTGTGAAATCAAGTTGAGGTCACCCTAATAAACAAAATTATTTGTATGTCTGCAAGAAAAAAAAAATTAAGTAATCATACTTTAAACATGCAATTAATTTTTCTTCTATATCATTATAAGTGGGAATAGGAATATTGAGAACTACAGAAGAAAAAAGCCCAACAAAATTGTGACAGATTTTTAGGCAGAAAAATTAAGATCATCAGCTGAATGTCTGTTTTGCATTAATTGTTTATCATCATAATAAGGTCCTTATTCTACTCCTCATAAATACTGTAGGGCTTACTGTAAAAGAAAATCTCCCCTGCATTAGATATAGTTTTCTAGTTAAGGCATTCTGCTCTTCTGGAATGACTACAGGACATGACATTAATGTACATAGAACTTAAAATTCGCATGTGGCGTCTAGATGAAGGATTGATGTGTCCTTCAAGAAAGAGACTATCCCTATCTGAGGGTCTTGCAATCAGCCCATGACATTTTAAAGAATACAGCATGGTCTTCTTAACAGGAATGACCAGAGCTTCTCCTAGGGATGCTGGGAATCTGCCGGAAGCTGCAACCCATAACTGAATTCACAGTTACAGTGCTAGTAAATCTCTTCTTACCAGAGGGTTAGCTAAAATCCTGTTCTGTAAGAAGTGGTATCCATGGAAATACTTAGGAAAGGAATGACATAAAAAGTGAGGCTTGGGGAAGGTAATGTTGGTAGTGAGAAAACAGGAGCATGTAAAGCCATTTGACAGGCAAAATCCACTGAACACACTGCACACCTTCAATCATGGATGTAGTAGAATCTGAGAAATGAGAAAGAAGAAGCAAAGAGATGAACTACTGAGTTATTATTATACATAAAGCAGTGTGAAACTAAGCCTAGCTGAGACAGCAAACTATGTTCTTTCCAAAACCATGAAACTTCTGAAAGACAGATATCACCTAATGTTGCAACAGCGGTGCTTTTTTTTGCAGACGTTTATAATTATCTAAAATTTGTGAGACTTATCTGTAATTATGAAACTCATTGTGAGACACAGATTTCAATCCAAGGTGGAATGAATCCTGGAATATGCAAATTTAGATTGAGAAAGAGCTCCAAAATAACAGCTTCAGACTCTGAAGTGCTGCAGCAATAATAGAAAAGGACAAAATGAGCAATAGTAAAAGGAAGGATGGAACACCTGTAGTGAGAAAAATGAAGATGAAGGAGTAGAATAGAAAATTGAAATTAAAAAATAAAACCTCCAACAATAAAAAACATAGCAAAATGAACAGATTCCCAAAATTCTAGTTCAGAGAAACTGCCCATGATTATACTCCTGTTCAGGCAATGAGCAAATGAAATGGCAAATCAGGCAATGAGTCACGTACACAAAGATTTTCTTATGCTTCGTATGAATTATTTATCAGGTGAAATAAAACCTGCTACATATTGAAGGGACATGGACAACAAGCTAGCCTTCTAGCATTGCCAGCATTGTTGGAAATGAAAGAATAGAAGGAGCTGGTAAACAGATGCCTCATGAACATAAACGGGCCACAAGAAGTTCCTGAAGTGGGAAATATTCTTCTCAAGGTCTTTTCAAACTATTCTACTGTAACAATTATGCTTCCCGCCCCCCTGCCCCTTTTTTTTAAATACCTTTTCTTTTTGAGAGAAGGGAAATCAAAACTGGAAGGCTGAATAGAATCTTTTCTTCATTTATTAAATATCTGCATATTTTTCCTAAGATCACTATAAATGCAAAGATGGAGCTGTGTTCTTTCTTTTCTTCTCCAAAATCTTTTGGAAAAAGTTTTAAAAGCAAAATTCAGTATTTGTGAAATCCAAATGCTAAGAACTATGGACAACAAATAGGTCTTCTAGGTATAATGAATCACTGTGAATCAAAGTGACACAAAACAATTTTAGAATGAACAGCATAATGGACTAGGAACAAAAGAATTCCAGTAGCTGCTAATTTTGCTTCCAAAATTCATTGTTTCAGCCTCTCAAGAAAATGTTAATTGCTATGAGGGCAATTCGAAGACGCATTCAGACTCCTATTCTGCACTAAAAAAAAAATAATCACTAGAGCAGATGTAAGAACAAGTTTCAGATTGTTTCAAGTTAATGGTTACTTGCTGTACTGTATAAGCATAATGCAGCTTAAATTAGAACTAAGCCAAATTCAGTATAATTAGAGAAAAAAATTAAAAGGAGCAAACCACACAGAACTGGTCAGTCTGAGGAAACCTCATCCTAAAGGACAATGTCAAGCTCCCAAGTCACAGTAGAAACACAAGAGCAAATAATTACCAATAACTGTGGTTTATGTCTAACTGCTCAGTACAAAAATGATCCGAAGACACAGAATAATTTTGGATTTTGGGAATCTTGTCTATTTATTTTTATACTCAGTAGAAAAAGGTAGGTATAGAAATGAGGAAAAAAAGGCATTATGTATTAAGTCTTTTCAAGATCCAAAATTTTTAGAGCAAATGTTATTGTAAGCATGATACAAGAGGTCCCCCAAGAACCTGCTTCCAAAATTGCATATTTCAGAAACTGCTCAGGAGGATTTTACTGCCAAAGGCTATTTGATCACTGCAATGCATGGAAAGGTGAGGACTGAGAGAGAAGGGGGGAATGTAAGAAATCAAGACAAAAAAAATTTTGAAATAGGTGAACAATAAAATAAACTAAAAGAGTATATCTATAAATCTAAAAGAATAGCCAATATTTTAAATTTGATGAGAATGAAAAAAGTGCCCAGCAATTCTAATGTAGTCTCTACTGAATTCTATGTCAGGATAAAATCAGAAAACAAAGACACACATTTAATACATAACTGAGATCAAAAGGTAGTATCACATCTCCAGAAGGAATAGAGCACCTTTGCTTAATTCTTTTTTTTCCCTTTTCTCTAAATTTACAGAGTCATGGCGTTGCAGTTCATGTACAAAATCTGACTGATTTATACAAGTTTAAAGACAATCTGTCCTTTTTTTGATTTTCAGTTGTGAGTCCTGTTCTCCACTGGGACATCCAGAAGTTCCTAATAACCTGCAAGCAATTACTCATTATTTAAATTTTTTTTTCCAAATAAAGTTCTGGAAAGCAAGAATGTAGAGAATATTTGCAATTTAGATAAAACTGAAACACACAAAATTTCTTCTAGTATATTTGCAGTTAGAAACATACAAAGTTCCCTTTTTTTAGGCAGAGTATTTCAGTGAGCAAGGAAAACATTTATTACTGTTTTCCTGTATTAGGAATAATTTTCTTGGCGATTGTACCTGACTGCTAAACAGGTACCAAGCAAGGTATTTTATTCTCGGTGTCCTGTCCATGTAGAGCTGGTGTTTATTGAAGTGAAGGTTTCAGTATGAGCTCAGACTCATTAATCTCTTTTCTACTAGGCTGATTATAGCCTTAAAATCTATAATATTTAGGGACCTCTTGCCCTTGTTTCTAATTTCAACCAACAGAGTGCATGGACTCAAAAGTGTAAGGAAAAAGACACCCAGAGACACAGACAGAAAGAAAAAGCACAGTTGCATCAGCCTTAACTCTCTCTCCGTAGGGAGACACATTAAAAAGCATCTATTGACTATGGGAATTTTAAGAGGAAGGATTTCTTAATGGCTAGTAACTAGTTTGGTTTGTTATCTTTTTACTTCCATGAGGCTTGCTGATTACCATAGGAATATTCCAGTGAGAAAATTTTACTCACATGAATAAAAAACGTGTCAGACCAGAGTCTAAGAAAGCATGCTAATTCCTTTGGGCACACCAATATTATCATCATCAACACCACTGTCCTGAGGCAGAGCTTACTTGCTGCTTAACATTTCTGAATCTGTTGTGCAACAGACAATCACAAAGCAACTCTGGCCACATGTTCAACATTACTCAGTTGGAGCAAGCAGCGTGCACCCTGCACAAGTAATTTATGCATACACAGATCCGATCTACTTGAACATTACATGATAAACATTGACGATTGTCAATGGTGTCATTGGCCAAAGCCACTAAGAGCATCGCTATGAGATCACCCGGTTAATACATTTTTTTCCACCTTCACAGGTGTTATGAATGGATGATGTAGGTTTAAATCCATCTCTGCCTTTTGCCTAGGCCTCTGGCAGCAGGCAGTCATATTACTGAGGTGTCCAGCACCGCAAAAACCCACTCTCATTTGCAAGTTCTTTGATAATGGCTGATTCGGTCTATTATAAAATGAATTATTTATTAATAGACACAAAACTAACAGATATAAGACTTAAAACAGACTATTACTACACAAGGATAAGACAAAAGGAAATGCTAGTACTATACACGTGGGGTTAAAGGTACCATTAAATTTACAGCTAGCTAAGAAATAGTAAAACTTAGGATTCAATGTTTCTTACCACCAAATTGTTGAAGGGGCAGACATCAAATTCATTTCCCTCAATTCTCAGAAAAGTAACCTCAAAACTCCGCATCCAGACTTAAGGGAAGAAAATCTTCTTGCACATTCCCAAGGAGTTTGTAAGACACTTCTGCCTCTGTGATAATTGTGTGGGCTTTTATAGAGGCAAGAACCATGTCTTTTGGTCACCAAAGTTTATTTTTCTTTATCTCTTTCCACATCTGCTCTCATACAAACTCAGGGCTTGGGCTCAGACTCCTGGGCACCTGGAGGTGGCCTCCTGCTGGGCTCTCTGACCTCCTGCAGGGCTCTCTGACTCCTTGCTGGGCTATTAAACTGGCCTGAGTTATCTCTTTCAAACGTCCCAGCCACGAGAGAGGGAGGACGTCCTGCCACAACATGAAAACATTTGTGAAGGCCTAACTCAAATGGGGCTGTGATCAGCTTTCCATTACATACATTTTAGTTTTGTTAAGTGTATGGCAAAGAACACTGGACCAGAATGATGTGGAATATCTATCATAATTTTTTTTTAAATACAGTCTAAGCACTTAGCAGAATTTGTTGTATGATACCAATTGCTGTAAGAAATATAATTTTATACACATTACTTCAGAGATGCAGATTCCAAAAAATTGCTAAAGTACTATATAGAAAAACCTAGCAAACAGTATCAAGCCCATAAGCAAGATGTTTTATATTCTATATAAACAGGATAATATTTTTATATTTCAGGGGACTATTTGGTTTTGAGTCATTGCAAAGAGTCATTCAGTTTAGACTATGGAGTCTGAACTGGAGCTAAGGTTTTCAAAGCTATGTTTTTGTTGCTTTTATTTGTACCATATTCAGATGCCTCACTGCTGATTAAGATCTCAAAATATTAATAAAGATATATTTGTGAAACATTTTCATATTTTGAGGGTTCCTGACATTCTTTGCCAGCCTCAAAATCCTGCCACAGTTCCAAGCCAGATATTGACATGAATCCTAGAGATATTTTGAAGAGAGATTATATAGTCCATCTGCATCAGAATGAGTGGATCATTTTATCAGTTAGAGCAGGGCATGTAATTGATAAAATTTTGTCAAGTACTGAGGAAGTTCACTTTCAGGGGAAGATTAAAGCAGTAGGTGCTTCAAATTATAACAGTCAGTAGGATGTTAAACCAAGTCAATTAAAGTAAAGAATTGAACCATTACATCATTTTTTTCCCCACAGATAAGAGCAAATATGCAGATATCTCTCATAGACATTTGTACAGATATAAGAATGCAATTAGACATATATTTGAACATGAAGGGGTCTTGAGCTTTCAACAAATATTTGCGACTGAACTAAGTAATGGAATAGACTATTTGATGTAATTTTGTAATCCAGAAAAAAAAACCATGTACAAAGTAAGAATTAAAATTAATGGAAGTTCTGAGGAGTTTTTCTGTTGAAGTACTTCTTTTAAAGTGAGATAGTTATTTATTCCCTTCTTGTTCAAAAATACTGTCAATTCCAAAATAATCAAGGAGAAAAAGACCAAATAAGAATAAAGCTAAAAAAAGAGTATGTGTCTCTATAAATTACAAAAGAAGAAACTTCTTATTTTCTTTGGTGATAAACAGGATAGAAACACAGCAATTAAGGCCCCATATTCTCTCTCTCATGTTACTCATACTGATAAGGTATTTTTTGTGCTCTCAAAATTTCAACTACCCTTTTTAGGACAGAAGCCTCTTTTTAAGTATAATCTATAGCAGAAAATAAGTACATATATTAAAAAAAGAAAAACCCTAACCCCTTCCCCCTCCCCAAGATTGTTCTCATTCTCCTCAATGGAACTTTTATAAAAAAGCAGTTTTTGAAAATTTCCTATAGAGATAAAACACTGTAAGTATGTTCCTATATGTCTAAGACATGTGAATCAACAAGGGAAGAAATAATGGACAAGTCTTCTCAAATATTTTACATAAGCTCTGAACTTGCGTTAGAAATCTGGAATTAGCCATGGGATCTGGGTGTAAATAACTCAGGAACACAAATTTACTTCTTCAATTCTACTCAAAACGAAATAAATATTAGAACTAGCAGAAAAATCGAAAATGTAAAGTCAATGGATATACAAGATACAAAGTGTCTTGCCATGCTGGAGGGAAAAATGGGATGACTACACTTTAAAAAATATAAATATTTCTGATTTTTTTTACTCCTCCAAATTTGTTCCTCTTAAAAATACAATATTCCCGTGTTACTTCAACACAGGAATCTGAGATGAGATGAGAAAAGGTGGAATTAGCTACTTTAAGCTGTGTTTGGTTTCTATGCCTATTTTCAAATTTTCAGAAAGCTAAACTAAATAAGACTCAAGAGAAATAAAGATGCAGATGTTCACTTTAAAGATAAACCTCCAGCAGACAATAGGAATTCAAAAACACTTTCACAAAAGGGTCTAAATAATTGCTATCAACAATTGACTGTAGAAATCCTAAGGGAAGAAAGGAAGTCCAGCCAGCAAACTGTCCTATCTCTAGAAGTCACAAATAGCAGCTACTTTACAAGAGTGTAAAATACAGATGACCAATACTCCCCTTCTACATCCAGTGAGGTGTCTCAATCAGCACATAAATCATGCGATGACTTTGTACTAAACAGGTTTTGGTGAATTTTTGCTTCCATTTGTCCAGTTCGTTCTGAAACCACCTAAGGCTTTATTATTCATTACAACTTGAGAAAGAGTCCAGTCATTGTGAGAATGATTCTTTTCTTCAAAAACTCCAGAGAAAACCAGACAATATTCAAGAATCAAAACAGGGGCAACTCAAACCAGAATTCACTAGGCTGATGAACACATTGCCTCACCTTACATTTTGCACATTAGCAAAATTATAAAAAAGAATAAGCACATAGTTACATTTAATAGAGTATTTAATAGTGCACGTCCTAACTGGTCTTCTGCATTAATTAGATTTCAGTGATTTCATTATCTTTGCAAAAAAACTACATTAAGCCAGGAATACTTCACAGCAAACCACAATATTGTTCTTTCCACTATGAAAAACTCAGCCAGCAATGTTTTACATTTTCTTTTCAGACTTATACTTTCTATTTAGCAAATTATAAACATTACATATATTCTGATTATTGAGCAATAACTTCCTCTCTGCAAAGATAAATTTTCCTAAATGGCAGTGACTGAAATTGAAGTCAAAATAGAAAAATAAGAAAGTAAGACCAATGTTTTGTTTCACACCCTTGGCAGCAAATGTTGACTTATAAATAACACATTACTTCTAAATTCTGCTTTATGAGAAAAAGATGCATGCAGAAAAAAACCCAGCAAAAATCTGTATTTAAATTAATAAAGTGATTTTATAGCTAAGCATGCCAGATGCAGTAAAAAAACCTGTAAAAAAGGTTGTAAAGATTTGAAGTGTATTTGTAATATATTAATAAAAGTGAATTTTAGCAACAACAGAATTTTTATATGCGACAAATTGCAATGCAGAAATACTTGCGGAAGTGAGCCTTTTGGCAAAACTGCAATCTAAGGGGCACTAGATAACAGAAAAAGAACCACAGAGTAAACTGTCAGTGTGGCATAGTAATTAATTTAGAGACCATTAATATCAGAAAGGCAATAATATTAGAGAGCCCATATTACAATGTAATTGAGTACCATTTACTGGCTAAGTTTACGGTATTATTTATAAAGTATTTAGCATTTTTATGCATTGAATAATATTATGAACTATCTGCTATACATATTATTCAAGTAATTCTTCCACATTCTGATTAAATAGCATCTATTAAATACCAGTAAAGAAAAATAAATGTCTTTCTGTCTTGACATAAAGCTTTAAATCTATTATATTTTACTCAAGCTTTTAAGCTATGCCTATATAATAAACTATAACTGAAATAAATACAAAAACCATCCATCTTTTCGGTATCAGGAATTTTGAATACTTTGTATTCTCTGAAATATCAGCCAAAGAATTGTTAATACTTTGCAGGTTTTTTGATTAGTTGCTCAGTGAAGATTCTTTTTCACAGGATTCCCCAAAGATATTTACAAATGGATACCCAGGTTTCGGAATCACTGCACATCTCAGAAAAAGGCTTTGTATAAAAACTGTCACTATCACTAATGAGCAAGACAAGGAAGCTTATTAGCAATTCTTGGGGGAAAATACTTTCATACAATCATAGAACGATTTGTGTTGGAAGCGACCTTAAAGATCGTCTAGTTCCAGCTCCCTGCCATGGCAGGGACTCCTTCCCCTAAACCAGAATGCCCAGAGCCCCACCCAACCTGGCCTGCATCCACAGCTGCTCTGGGCAACCTGTTCCAATGCCTCACCACCCTCACATATATAGCTAAACACACATATGCATATATATAGAAAATATATACATATAGAAAATAGACATGTTTTTCCCCCTCCCTCACTCGAACAAGAAAAAGTGAATCATAATGGGACTTTTTATATTAAAATAAGTAAGTTAGCCTAATATTAAAAAAAGAAAAAAGAAAGCATACAAAAGAAGACTGAGGAGAACAGCCTCTAAGAAAGTCAAGGAAATTATGAATGATAAATCCTTTTCCATATGCATTGGAAATATGTCTAGCAGAGTCTAGAAGGTCAAAGTATAAAGAAAATATTCAGAAGAGGTAAGAGACACTAGAATATTAAGTGAAATGTGTTTTCCTCATTTTCTCTGCTATCTTTTGGAGATATTCCCATACCAGAAGCTTTTATTTCCAGGCAAGATGCTGAACAGATCTGTATCAGATTGAAATGTAAGTACAAAAGTCTTTAAAGCAAACTTATAAAATGACCAGCAGCAATTCACTAGGCCTAGAAGGTATTCAGCAAAGAGTTTTTGACCAGCCCAGAAAATGAAACAGTTCTTGTGGCATGTAAAATTCATACTAAAAATGCTTTGGAACGAAGGGACTGCAAAGTGGATAATGGGGCACAGTCCATCACCAATTATGCTGAAATCTAATGCATACACGTTAAAACATTCAACCAGATTAAATTTAAAACAAAATACAAAGGATTCTCTGTTGGTGGAGCTCTTCAGCCCAAACTACCAGAGAGTGCAAAAGTTCCGCTTATGCTCACAAGGTTTTCCAAAATATGGTGGTTGTAAACTGGGGCAGGAACAGGACTGTAGACTAGATGGGTCTGGTTTGGACCCAGAGTATACGGGCTTGGTTTTACATTTGTTCCTTTTTACTATTTCAAGAATTTTTGCTAGCTTAAAAATATTAGTCACAGAGCATTACTGCAGATGAAGTATGCCTGTTTCTATTCCATTATAGTGTCCCAAATAAGAGTTGCCGTCTGTCTACATAACAAACTGCAACAAAGTCATCCCTGAATGGACTGTCTTGATAAGAGAATAAAGGAGAAAGAAAAGTACAATCCTTCAGTGATCTTACTAGGTCTATATCAAGTATAGCACAGCACTACTCATTGAACCTACTCTGTTATAAGCCATTCCTACTGTTAAGAATCTCTAATAATTTGCAGCTAAACTCTTAATAAAATGTGGAACTTATAACAGATGTTCAAAGACATTTGCAAGATTTATTTTTAAAAGCCATATAATTACAATAGAGACAATTTAATTAGAGACTCAAAGATGTTCCGTAATTGAACCCTGTAGCACGATCTTCCTTCCAAGAGAAAAGCTTACTTTGCTTGACAGAGACGAACCAGCATAAAAAGGTAAAACCAACATCCGAAGCAAAGCCTTAGAGGGAGTTGTTTGTTGCCTAGAACAAATAATTGTATTTGAAACCAAATTTATTTTCACCTTTGTGCAGGCATGGAGCAGCTTACCAACACAACTTTCTCTGAGTGTTCAGTACTGATTCAATATACACTCAATAATTCTCATGTAACACATAAGACGAAGACTGGAGTGTTAATAACATATCTGGGCATTCATTTGTGAGTATCTTTGCAGCCCCAAGATGAAAATTACAGTTTGAGTTCAAATCCAGGAAAAAAGAGGACAAAAGGCAGGGAAGAGAACAAAATTGGCATCCATCCCTAAGGCCCATATTTCACAAATAAAATACATGTCTGAAACAGGATGCTCAGTAGATTTTTTTTTCCTACCTCCTAAGCATGAGTTCTATCTCTCTTTTACCTGTGGGTAGGTACATGTGAGAACCTAGGAAATGCTGAAAGAAGGAAGAAAAATTAGACATACACTATGACAGATATAAATAAATGTATATATGTAAGTATATTAAAATGCCTGGGCATGAAGCAATACAGGAGAGTAGAGTCAGCTTCTGTGATTTTGCACTATTCAAAAAACAACCTATTTTCCACACAAACTTTAATTTCTTGGTTTTTTGTTGGTTTTTTTTTTTTTTTTTAAATTATGAGAATTATCTTGGAAACCTGAGCAACAGCTCTTGAGCTTAGGTTTTAAGCTGAAAAAAATAGACGTCATTTGCTGATCTTCAAGCAGTTTTACAAATCTGGGCAAGGTCTGGCTACAAACCAGCTAAAAAATGGCAAACAGAAAAATGAAATACGTATTTGCCCAAGTTCAGCTACACTGTAATATCCAATTATTTCATGAAATTGATCCCTCTTAAATAACACCTGGATTTAGTTCATATTGCAGTGCAAGTGAAAACTAACATAACTAAACAAAGAATTAAAAACAGAGATACAGCACACAAGTTTTGTAAGGTTTAGATCACAATGTTTTCTTAGAAATGAAACCCAAGAAAAAAGATTGAGAAAAAGTGAACTCACAGTACTTGCAGGTGTGCTGATGGATGACAAAGATTTTGATTTTCTAAAATATATTTTTTATCTTCAACAAAAGAAATGTTTTTAAATGTAGGGTGACGCCACCATCACCTGCTTTCAAATGTAACATTAAAAATCCCAAATTAAAAAATTTCAGTAAAATAATCTGAAGTTTTAGTTTTATTTTGATAAACAAAGAAATTTTGTGGTAAGAGAGACTGCATAGTCAGAGCTAGAATTGGACAGGAGAAGAACAGAGGACAGGAAAGAGGAAAGAAAAGACTAGAGAAAGGACTAGATTCTTGAGTGTTCATAAAGTCAATGTGATGGCAAGGTTCTGCATCTGACCTTGATCAGTAGGATGACATGCAAAGGTGAAAGTGTGGTATACAAAAATGAAAAAAAAAACCCTAACCCTCAGAAATGTAAATAGGAAGTCTTCTAACCCCCTTCAGGGGAAAAAATGGTTATCAGAGTAAGTGAATTTATGAAGGAAACAAAAAAAAAAATAAGGAAAGAGAATTTTAACAGTTTTTAATTAGTGGAGCTGTAAAGGAATATAGATATAAGATTTACTTATTTTCTGTGGAGAAGACAACACTTTAGGGATATTGTAAGTGTATAATGCAGCAAATTTCTGCATCCACTTAGAGAGATGACTGGTTCTACAAATTTGAAGTGCATATCTGCAAAGTTTAGAAAATAAGTGGATTTTTTACTAGTATGAGACTCTTGTCAATTAGAGAGAAAGACATTAGAGTTTGATCTCTAATTGCTGGTGGATCTCTGGACACAGGCAGTATATCAGGACTTCTTAGCTGAATTTGACCTTCAACATCTATACTTCTTCATACTTGTCAGAAAATTAAATTAACCACTGAAAATAGCTACCCGGATCATTGTTATTTCAGCAAAGCAGGTCAGCAGCCTGTCAGTTCTCTCATGTAACTTTCTTCTTGTTACAATTCTAATCCATCAAGGTAACTTCAAGGGTAGTTTCAAATTATTTTTCCCCAAGGTAGTATTAGGTTGACACTTACAACAAAAGCTCAGCATTCTCAAGTCCTTTCCATCCCTTGTCATGAACAGATGGCACAATAAAGACAGAACCATTTCCTTACTCTCAAAGCTTGGAGGAAGTGGAATTCATGACGAAAACTAAAACTGATGCTATAAATACCCTTGAAGCTGTTTATATTTTAGTACATAACAAGTACAGTAGCAGCAGTATGCTTCCTGGCTTCTGGCACTATGTATTGGGCTTGTGTGGCCAGTTTTTGGCAGCAGGGGGACTACAGGGGTGGCCTCTGTCAGAAGCTGCCAGAAGCTTCCCCCATGTCTGTCAGAGCCAATGCCAGATGGCTCCAGGATGGACCCACAGCTGGCCAAGGCTGAGCCGATCAGTGATGGCAGTAGCGCCCCTGTGATGATATACAAGGAATAAAAGTTATTGCACAGAAGTAATTACACCCAGAGAACAGCAGGATGAGAATATGTGAGAGGAACAACTGTGAGGAGACACCAAGGTCAGTGGAAAGGAGGGGGAGGAGGTGCTCCAGGCACTGCAGCTGAGATCTCTCAGTGAGGCAGCTGTACCCCTGCAGCCCATGCAGGACCACAGGGATGCAGAGATCCACCTGAAGCCTGTGGAGAGAGGATACCCACACCAGGGCAGGTGGGTGCCTGGGAGAAGGCTGTGATGGGTGGGAAGCCTGTGCTGGAGCAGGGTCCTGGCAGGGACCTGCAGACCCATGGAGAGAGGAGCCCACCCTGGAGCAGGTTTCCTGGCAGGACTTAGGACCCTCTAGGGGATCAACACTGGAGAAGGCTCTTCTTGAAGGACTGCACCCTGTGGAAGAGTGACCCACTTTGGAGCAGTTTGTGAAGAACTGTAGCCCATGGGATGGACTCACATCGAAGAAGTTTGTGGAGGACTATGAGGGACCCCATGCTGTAGAAGGGGAAGGACTCTTCTGCCTGAGCAGCAGCAGAGACAACCTGTGATGAACTGACCATAACCCCCATTTCCTTTCTCCCTGCATCACTGAAAGGGAGGAGGTAGAACCTGGAAAGAAGGGGGCACTGGGGGGAAGATGTTTTTAAGATTTGTTTTACTTCTTATTATCCTGCTCTAATTTTGATTGGTAACAAATTCAATTAATATTCCCAAGCTGAGTCTGTTTTGCCCGTGATACTAATTGGTGAGTGATCTCTCCATGTCCTTGTCTCAGTTCATGAGGCTTTCATTATATTTTTTCTACCGTGTCCATTTGCAGAGGGGAGTGACAAGGCACCTTTGGTGGGTGCCTGGCATCCAGCCCACATCAACTGCCCCACACACTACTGTCATCAATAAGTCATTGAAATTTAAAAGAGTGCAAAATATTAGAAATAAAGCACGTTTACCCTTTTTGTGTCACCTCAAAAACTGAAAATTCTTCTTAACTGGCAGAGAGCCCTAAAAAGCCGAGATGCCCTTTGCAGCACCACACAATGGGCAAAAGAACTGTTGAAAAGCAGGTGGGTAGTACACTGGAGTGTAAGGCACCCCAACCAACACCACTATACCTCTTGTTTTTGCTGACTGTTGAAGTTTTTAAAAGTTAAAACATTCCTGATTCCTTGTAGAGTGTGCTTATTTAAGTTGACTTTACTTTTACTCCCTCTGGAACCTCCATGAGGCAGAGCACAGCAGTGTCTCTGCTTTCTAATTCCTGCTGTTCTACTCAACATAGCAAAAAATAGGCATCCCCACACAGAACACCCACAGGTTTGCATTATAAAACACACTAATGTGTGACTAAAAACACACATTAGGCCATCCCCTGTACATTGGGAAGGATTCCTTCTCCATCAGGGTCACACACTATGCTGATGTGCATCTTGCTCCTCACTTACCCTTTTAAGACATGGCCAGAGCTGGAACCACAACTTAGAAAAACCTAAATCCAGACAGCCTAGAAGACTCCTGAATGCTCTAAAAAGAACTGGTTTAATTTCTGTGTTTCCCTAGAACTACTGGACTCTTCATAACAAGAATACTTTGTCAACAGTTAAAGGAAGCAGTTCTTAGCTTTCTGAGTGCAAGACTAATTAATTAACCTACCTAGAAATTAAGGACCATAAAACCTCATCACTCCCAGGGCAGAGCCTCTCCCTTTCCTCCTTCTTTTTTTCAGTTTAATTTGCTGAAATATCTGAAAAGAAAACCCTTACTTCTAGAATTGAACACAGTACTTGCATTTACCTTTTTTACAGAAGAGCATGAAACCCCACAAGCATGTTGGTAATATACTTTCACAGAGCCTGAAGTATTCCTGAAAGGGGAACAGAGAAGAGGAGATGTTGAGCACGATATGCAATACAAAAAAAGTAGTGGTTTTTCTCCACCTTGTAACTGAGATACCTCAATATTCAACTTCAGCTGAGACAGTGAGTGGAAAAAAAACCCCACACAGAAAATACGTTTTCTTCTTGCTCTTTGACAGGAGAAGGAATATGCAGCTGTTAACAGTGAATTATAGGATAAAAATAATAAATAGGGCTGAGCTCACTAAAGGAAATATCACGCCAATCACTCTGCATTCAAAAATCCTCTGAATTATGCAGTGCAAAATACTCGCATACAAGAAGAATATGCTTACATGGTACCACCTGATCATTATACATTGCTTTGTTTCTTTTGTGATAAAATTTCACGTAGAGAGGATGCTGAAGAGAAAAAATATATGAAAAAGCAAAGAAACAAGAAATAAAGCTACCATACAAGAAAAATAATAACTAGATGGGAGGAATATTTTTTATTTTTTCTCTCAATACAAAACTAAAAACCCTACAAGAAAACAATTAAAATATGAAAATCATCATATTTTCTATTTTTTGAAGGAAGATTAAAACAAAAGTTAGATTTAAAAAAAAATAGTAACTTGGATTATGGAAAACAATACCATAAAAACTCTCAAAGTCATTGTCATTAGGAAAAAAACCATCCAGGTTAATTAAGGATATTTGATAACTTTGCATTTGAAAGTAAAATTACAAGATATATTATATTGATGTTCTTACAAAAAATATCCTTCCATAGAGAATAGTTCCTATATTAATATTTATGAAATTCATATTGGCTTTTTGAGCTGGCTGCAGTTTGCTCTCCTGCAAAATATTTTAGAAATGCTACATATCTGAAATTGCCTTATAATTCCATCAATGATATTAAGACAGCTTTAGGGTTTGCTTCAAAACTTGGTGGCTTGAGGGCACTCTTTGATTTTAATAAAGAAACCTATGCAAAGAGCAAGCTGTCAATTTAACTATAAGTAGGTCAGAGCTAAACTAGGACGTTTTTTCTTTGGGCCAAATCACAAATCAGAGGGAAAAGGCTAAGCTAAAAGGGTTTTACTAAAAATGCCAATCAGTAGTTACACAACCAAGGAAATGAATCAGCCAGTGGCTTTTACAGAGCAAAGAAATGGCTGCCTACGAGTAGTTGGATTCACTTACGGGAGCAGAGCCATTGCAAATGTCCAGTTTCCGCAAGGGAAAGTTATGCATGGGTGGAACTGGAGACATTTTATTTTCCTGCAGATTGCACAGTGCAAAAGAAGGAGAAAGGAAAAAAAAATAAGAATTGCTGCGCTATATGATACTATTTATTTATTTGGTGTTGTGTTATTCTTTTCTGTCAATGATTATTGCATAAAAGAAAGGATTGAATGCTGTAGGATACATACACATAGGTATATATGCATAACTATATATACTTCCACATTTCTCGTTCAGTTGTACCAGAATTCTTCCCCTCAAACACCAACAGTCACACTGTAGCATAACTTGAATCAACAGCCTGAAGACTCCAGGGTAGGGCAAGTGTCATCACTGAATAACTAACTATGATTCTGAACATCATTTGATGTCCTTTTTTTTTGACAAATAGACATTTTTATGACACAAATCTCCATTCTTTGGGTCATCATCCACACTGCATTATTTAGCAACCACCTGGGTGTCTTAAAATCTCCCTCAGAATCACGATCTTAAAATAATACACACCTCATGTGTAAAGGAATATGCCTCCAAAAACATATTTAGCGTCAAAGCAAAATAGGAAATGAAAAAACACCATAGAAGTAAAGCAAAACAGAAAAGAGAAAAACAATAAAACCAGGTCTGTCTTTTGTTATCTGAAGTTATCTGAACTATTCATTTAAATCAAATAAACACATCATTAATATGTGCTATGATAGAAGTCGTGTTTGATTTACATATCAGATCTTTTATAAAGCTAAAATGCCTCATAGGAAATCCTTAACATCTTCCTTGCCCTGATTCTAGCAGAGCTGGAAGACAAGCAGTATGATGGAGACCGACGCTCTGCCCTTTGGTACAGTGTGCCCCTATGACTTTGTGGCACGGTCCCTTCCCTTCTCAGGTTCATTTATATCCCCACTACTAACACTGAGAAATCAGTAGTCAGCCTCAATTTAGTGTGTAAGAGGGGGAACCATCTTATAGAATTGCTCCCTCCAGTACACCTGCAGTCAAATGTTCTAAAGCTTTGTTTAGATCAGTAAATTAGAATTGCAGAGAACATTCTCTGTCACTGGGACTTGATCATCTATAATGTTAAGTTTTTAGGATTGCCCCATATGCAGTTTTTATACAGATGAACTAGCACTCTTCAAGCAATTCCTGTACATGTTTGGTATTTATCAGGAACAAGTTTAGAAGCAGTCACTGTGGATAGTAAAACAGGATAACATCATAGACCTAGAATCAGGCCATTCTGTCAGCTGGCTTTAGGGCCACTGAAAACTGTTTGTGTCTGCACTAACAAAGAGAGCTGCAGAAGAATACATGAATAGGGTGGACTAGATTTGATTAGAACATTTCAGGTTGAAGGGACCTAAACCAAGCGCCAAGCCTGACATTTCAGGCATGATCAAAAATTAAAGAAAGCTCTTAAGGACATTATCCAAAGGCCTTTATAACCCTGACAGGCTTGGGGCATTGACAACCTCTCCAGGAAGCCTTTTCTAGTATATTACCATCCTCACACTAAAGAAATGCTTCCTGAATGTCAAGTCTGAAACTTCCTTGATGAAGCGTTCTACTGTTCCCACATGTTCTCTCACTGGATACCAGGGAGAAGAGATGAGCACCTCCCTCTCCATCTTCCCTCCTGTCCTGGGGTGACTGTATGATACTGTATTCCCTATCGCCTGCTCTATGTCCAGACATGAATCCTGTGCCTTTCTGTACCTTTAAGAGAGGGGGTGAGAGCTGGTGGAATTCCTTCAGTGCTGTGTTCAAAGCACAGATAAGCTCACTGGCTGCTCCGGCCCGGCTGCTCCGCTTCTGCAGCAGGGAAGAGAGTTACATTTCTTTTGCTTTTTAGCTAGTTTTTTTTGTTCATGAGCTAAAGCACGGAGCTCTGGGACTTTGGTTTCTTCTTCTTCTCTTCTGGACTGTTCAACAACACCAGAACGTCAGCAGGGAGATCTTACACCTTGGCCCAGAGGAATCCACGCCAAACCCCAGCTCCGGAGAGGAGAAAGCCACACCCACAAAGGACTCTAAAATCTACCCAGGTTCTCTCCACAGCAAGAGGTTTTATTATTTAGTATTATTATTCTTTTCCCATGTGTTTGTTAAATAAATAGGTTTTTCTCCTCTTTCACTTTCCTCTGAGGAAAATTCTTTCTGAACCTGGTGGCAGAGGGGTGGCTGTAGCCTGCCTTCTATCAGAGGATATTAATTTTGGACATTCCTCCAAATTCGTCTCAAACTGGGAGAAATATTTATTGGTGCCCAGTGTGGGGCTCGAACCCATGAGCCTGATATTAAAAGTCTTATGCTCTACCGACTAAGCTAGCTTACTTATTTGTCCTGGTTTGAGACAAATTTGGAGGAACATCTGAAATGAGCGTCCTCTGATAGAAGGCAGGTTACAGCCACCCCTCCTCTACCAGGTTTGGAAGAATTTTCCTCAGAGGAAAGTGAAGGAGGAAAAAAACCTATTTATTTAACAAACGCAATGCACACAGGCACGGAAAAAGAATAACACTAAATAATAAAACCTCTCTCTGTGGAGAGAACCTGGGTAGATTTTAGAGTCCTTTGTGGGTGTGGCTTTCTCCTCTCCGGAGCTGGGGTTTGGC
>VZTE01003954.1:24068-61425 GCA_013397775.1 Eulacestoma nigropectus | reverse complement strand
AGAGAGACCATAAAAAATTAGAGCATTGANTCGAAGGCACAGAGGCCCTGCAGAGAGACCATAAAAAATTAGAGCATTGAGCAATCACCAACCATATGAAATTCAACAAGGGAAAGTGCTGGATTCTGCACCTGGGATGGTCCAACCCTGGATGTACGGACAGATTGGGGAATGAGATGTTGGAAAGCACTGCTATGGAAAGGGACCTGGGGGTCCTGGTCAATGGCAAGTTGAATATGAGTCAGCAGTGCCCTGAAGCCAGGAGGTCCAACCCTGTCTTAGGGGCACCAAGCACAGCAGTGCCAGCCGGGCAAGGGAGGGGACTGTCCCGCTCTTCTGCACTGGGGTGGCCTCACCTCAAGTCCTGGGGGGCAGTTTTGGGCACTGCAATATAAGAAAGATTTAAACTACTAGAGACCATGCAAAGGAGGGCAACAAAGATGGGGAAGGGCCTTGAGGGGAAGCCGTGTGAGGAGCAGCTGAGAGCACTTGGCCTGTTCAGCCTGGAGCAGAGGAGACTGAGGGGAGACTTCATTGCAGTTACAACTTCCTCATGAGGGGAAGAGGAGGGGCAGACACTGATCTCTTCTCTGTAGCAACCAGTGACAGGACTTAAAGGAATGGCCTGAATCTGTGTCAAGGGAGGTTTAGGTTGGATATCAGAAAAAGGTTTTTCAGCCAGAGGGTGTTTGGGCACTGGAACAGGCTCCCCAGGGAAGTGGTCACAGCACCAAGCCTAATGGAGTTCAAGTGTTTGGATGACACTCTCGTTGTGGTGTGAGTCTTGGGGATGGTGCTGTGCAGGATCAGGAGCTTCACTTGATGATCCTCGTGACTCCCTTCCAACTCAGCTTATTCTGTGATTCTGTTCCTGGAAGAGCCAGTGTGCAAGACATAATCTATGCCTACAGCATACGCTACATAAGAGAACAAGTTACATACAAAGAGTGTCACAGCAGGAGAAAGCCCATGTTTAATGGTTTTTAGATCATAAATATGTATTGTTCACCTCCAAATATGGCTTCCATCCCACAGTTACTCATTTGCTATTTTTCTCAGACACCATAAACTAAGTGAATCTAAGGATGTTCTGAAAAAAATACAGGGTTTCCTTGCAATGGATCATATCAAAAGGAAGTGTCTCTATGCAAAAGGGAATAGTAGGAAAGTGAATAGGAAATACCATCATTTTCACAAATGCAAAATGGCAGTAATACTTTAAACCACAAAGAATGTGCCTTTTTTATTCTGTACTATGCTAAGCACCCTCACCGAAACCAAACCCCAGTATCCTACTTCATACCGTGCAGAAACTGGGAAAAAATGACTCTTCAAACAATCAAACGCTTCAGGAAGTGCTTCCAAGTTCATGCTGAACCTTAAATCTAAGTGTATATCTAATGATATTTATGCGTGAATGCTTTATGTACATATTTACATGTCCATACACACACACTCTCCCTTTTATTGTGATGCACAAAAAGGAAAGATACTGTAGTACACATAACGATAAATGGGTCATACTACTAACAGTCAAATATTCGGGTTTTTTTAAACTATTCTATCTCTTATAACAACTTCTGAAATATCTATGTAAATATGCATAGACATTTTGTAATCTTTGAAATGAGATTTAAAGCTTAGCCATTGCCAAGGGTTATTTAGCATTTCTACACTTGTTACAATAACTTCTCAATAAATTCTAGTATTGTTTAAAAATTATAATTAGGAGACTTAAAATGCATATTCTGTCATGCTTGTCATCTATCACAGGTTTTAGTGCAGTACATCTGACGCAGAATTCCAGAGTAAAATAAAGAGCGATGACAGGAATGCCAGTCCCTGTATTTCTGATGATTAAAAGGCTGATTGCTCGCCAGCAGCAGCCTGCTGTCAGTAAAAATGAATCTGAAACAGATGCCAACCACATCAACAGCTTGATCCATATACATTTTTTATTAGACAGAGATAGAAATCATGATGGAAGTAAATAGGTACAAGGCAGACCAAAGAATACCACCATTACACCCCAAATTCAAAATACAGTTATTAGTACTATATGCCCAAACTAGACAAGTCTGTTCATATGTAAGCCTGTAAAATCAGTATGTTTAGTGTTGAAACTATGAATACAAATAGAAGTTGGAACAGGCTGTTGTAATTTTATACTTAACCTCTGTCAATCTTGGATATTGTTTTACTAACACATGAACAGAAAGATCTATTTACTCACACTGAAGCACAAATTTCAGTTTTCTTTTGTTTTTTTGCTATCTGAACATTATATCAAAGTAATGTGCATATACTAGTGAATATATGGCTAAAAAGGTCTTTCGTTACTACCCACCTCTGAAGGAGACCTAGCCTCTAGCCTTTAGCTAATAATATGCTGCGTAAAAAAAAAAACAATCTTACAACTACAGAAACAAAAAACTGACTTCTCAACGTTTTTTTGTCCTCAAAACTTAGTGTTTTGGAATAATACTTGTTTAATCATATTCCAGTGTCTCTCTATTTCAAAATTTGTGGTTTTTGTTTTGATGTTACTACCCACTTACTGAGATGTTCCACTTAGCTAAATACCAAAATATGTTTAGGGACCTCTGCCAATTTCAAGAGAAAAGTGCCTGAAAACTAGATAAAGTAAACACCATCTCCATCTTCAAGAAGGGTAAGAAGGACCCAGGCAACAGGCCAGTCAGCATTACCTTGATCCCTGGGAAGATTAGGGACACCTTTCTGGAAACCATTTCCAGGTATATTAAGGACAAAAATAAAAATAAAAATCATGAGGAGTGGTCACATCACGGCTTCACCAAGACGAAGTCATTCTTGACTAATGTGACAAAGTTCAGTGATGAAGTGATTGGCCTGTGAATGATGAGACAGCAGTGGAGTTCAGTAAGGCTTTTGAAACTGTCTGAACATAAGATGCGATGTACAGGCTGGTTAAGCAGACAATGAGGTGGATTAAAAACTGAGTCCAGTCCTGTTTAGCAGAGGGTCACAGTGCCACCCAGAGGCACACAGACAGGCTGAAAAAATGGGCTGACAGGAACCTCATGAAGCTCCGCACACTGGAACAGGTTGTCCAAAGAGGTTGTGGAGTCTCTCTCACCGAAAATATTCAAGAACCATCTGGATGCAACCCTGTGCCATATGCTCTAGGATGACCTTGCTTGAGCAGGGAGGCTGGAC
This sequence comes from Eulacestoma nigropectus, assembly GCA_013397775.1. NCBI lineage: Eukaryota > Metazoa > Chordata > Aves > Passeriformes > Eulacestoma > Eulacestoma nigropectus. The sequence goes on along the minus strand of VZTE01003954.1, from coordinate 58,227 downwards.
CAGACGGCCCACTGTGGTCCCTTCCAACCCAACAGATTCTGTGAGTCTGTGAAATGCAAAGTCCTGCACCTGAGGAGGAATAACCCTATCCACCAGTATATGCTGGGGGCCACTCAGCTGCCAAAGCAGCCTGGCAGAAAAGAACCGGAGGGTCCTGGTGGACACCAGGCTGAACACAAGCCAGCATTGTGCACTGGCACAAAAGGTGAATGGTAGGCTGGACTACATTGGAGGGATGCTGCCAGTAGGTTGAGGGAAATGATTCTACCTCATTACTCAGCTCACACATGGGTTCCCCAGTACAAGAGACATGGACACATTGGAGACAATCCAGTGAAGATCCATTAAGATAACTGAGGGATTGGAACACTTAACATATGAGGAAAGGCTGAAAGTGTAAACTGTTCAGCCTGAAGAAAAGAAGGCTCAAGGGAACCTTATTAATGCATACAAGTAGATGAAAGGAGGGTGTAAAAAGGCTGGAGCCAGAGTCTTCCACGCGGTGCACAGTAAAAGGACGAGATGCAATGGGCACAAACTGAGATACAGGTGATACCAAATGAAACCTCAGGAAACACTGCTTTACTGTGAGGTAGCCCAGAGAGGTCATGGAGTCTCCCTCCTTGGACTCCTCTAGACATGGTCATGGGCAACTACCTCCTGCTATCTCTACTTGAACAGGGAGATTAAACAAGATGATCTCCAGAGGTTCCTTCCAACCTCAACCATTGTGTGATTCTGTGTGATTCAAGAGTATGTTGCATTTATGAAATTTGATTTAATTTCAAATGGGATTGCATTTCTTCATTTTATGTATTGAATTTAGTTGCAGGGTTTCATATTCCCAAAGACTAGAGTACCTAGAAGGGAACACAAAGCACAGAATGGAATAAAAAAATCTTGCATCTAAACCAAAAATATGGAAATGGCTCTCTTACATTTAACTGAGAAAGCTTTTGGAATTGCATGTAAGCATGTGTTTGCATTTTCAAAGAGGTGGTGAGGATTTTTGTTGTATTTTAGTATTCCCTCTACACCTAATCAGTTCTACCCCCTAAATGCTACTATTTGAGCACTGATGGAATAGTTTTATTTACAAGTACCAGTTCTTTAGCCTGAAAAATGAGCTATACTAACATTTGAAAAACTTTATTTTGATTATTTTCCTGAAATTCCAAAGAAATGATAAAAAGATACTGTCTAGCTGAATTACTTCTTACATGCATTTTCTCATCATACTGCATATTTTTTCATTCCACATTGTCTAGAAAACATAATTTTAAAAATTATTCAAAGTATCCAATTGAAAGGACTGAATGAATACTAATTACAATATCCTTGATTGTTTCTTAAATTATACAAGGGAAATATACAGTCTATTTCTAAGTACAATGCAGTACAATTAGTTTAGTTGAAGTTACATAATTTTGTCTTTTTCCATTGAGTAGGTGGTCTACTCTTTATAAAGTAGTGTCTATATGGACACAAAGTGTTCATTATATCCAAGCTTCCAAATCATTGAGCTGTCTGCAGGTTTATTAAATATAGTTTAATCTGACCATGACTGGTTGCTATCAGCCTGTGTCTTCTCCACAACTTCTCCTGCTCATCTAGACTATCTTATAAACATTCCTATCAAGGACCACAAAGAATACTGAATTATTGTTCTCATGAGGCTTATTCTATGTTGTGTAAGAGCATATTTCAATTTCCAGAGAACTGGCAAATTTCTGCTCTCAGTTATCCTGCCATAACAACTTTAACGAATTTAATTGCTTATACCAAGAGGCATAACAAATGATCTCAAAAGCACTCAATTCAACTCTGACTTGGGGAAAATAACATTTTCTACCTAAGCTGGCAGCAAACACAGAGAGACAATTTGGACTCTTGCTGCACCTGAGTCTCAGACAGTTTAGCTGCCCATGCACTTCAAATTCTAAGTGTGTGAGAAAAGACTTCAAAATGCTGCCAGCTTCTTTTCCCTTTTGTCATCAGGAAAATAATATCATACAATGGAAGATGGAAAGTAAAAAATGTAGTGCTATACTTTATTACAGCCTATACTGGTGACCAAGATCAGTTCATTCCAACAACGGAGGGAAAGATTTCATCTTTTTCTTTAAAAGCACAATGCATAGAAGTTTTTCAGAGTTCCTGTCCTGTCAGAACTGGATAAAATAGGTCAGGAGAAAGACAGAAAAAGGAAAGGGAAGAAAAAAGAAGCAGCTTAATGTGTCTTTTCTTTTTTTTAACTGCAAAAGATTGGTGAACTTCTAACTTTTCTTTACATTGTGAAGTATTGTGCTCATTATGCAAGACGTTAGACTATCAGAAGAAAATATAAATATAAGGACTAACAAGGAATCTCTAATTCAAAACTGCTATCATATTCAAACTTGTGGGGGTCTTGGTGCCACGCCTAAGAATCATCAGAGATTAAAACTCAGTCTCTAGGTTCCTTTTTCTCTGCTTGCTTTGATGGTCTGACTAAGAAGAGATAACTATAACCCTAGAATTTAAAACAGAAAGCCTCTCTTCAGTTTGTTGAGATCACACATCTATGCTAACACAAACACCTTCTCATGTCAAAGCACTCGAGAGCAGGACGTCTCCCTGCAGCCTTTCAAACTGGCTTCTGATACAAGTCTTTTTTGTCCTTAGCTCTCCCCTGTGTCTCCAAGCTTTTCTATTGATTTCAGACTTAATCTCCCCTAAAAATATTAATAGTTGCTATTGAGGTAGAAAGCATCCATAACCTTGCAATTCTGGGGGAAAAGGGATACATATTTAATTGTTTTCTCTAGGTTAAACATAAGCCAGGCAAACCTGAAACATTCTCCTTGAGATGATTTCAGTGAAAATACAGTGCAGTCATGCTTCAAAACCCTGGGCCACAATTTATGTGGTTGTAATATAAGTCTAAAAATGTTAAATTAAGGTTTATTATGTAGTTTCAAACTAAAATCAAATAGTCATGTCTCAGAGCTATGCACTGAATGTCACTCTACTAAGATACTTTATCGAGATCCTAAATGATAGACATACATGAATCATTCCTGATTTTTGTTAATATACTTATTGAAGCCGTGTGGAGGTATAAAGATAAATGCAAGGCAGACAACAGTTAAATAAAGAACTACCGTTGATGTCTCACTTTTAATTTGGATTTCTAAATTCCATTGTTCTTAGGTACCAAAATGTATTCTTGCTTATTATTATATAATTTAAATAAATTATATAANCAACAGTTAAATAAAGAACTACCGTTGATGTCTCACTTTTAATTTGGATTTCTAAATTCCATTGTTCTTAGGTACCAAAATGTATTCTTGCTTATTATATAATTTAAATAAATTATATAATAAATATATTATTTATTGTTATAAATGCTTCTGATCTTGCTTTACCTTTGTTACACGTATTCATAATTCTGAAGGGAAAATAGAAATCCACCAATTTGGAGCTACTTTTACCTATACAAAAGTTTCTAACAAAAACAATCAAAGAAAAGCTGAGATGATAACAGGACAGACTAAAGGAGCAATGATCAAAAAAGATCATATAAAATTTAAAGATATCATGAAGTAAGTATTTTCATTTAGAAATACATTCATGTAAATTGCTGGATCATCTGCTTTTTCAAACTTAGTTTTCAGAAGAAACACTCTTCTGTCTTTACCATAAATAACAAACTTGCTTTCGGTAGAAAAATACATGAAATATATTTCTGATATCATTGTGGGGAGGAATGGGGTTAAAATTTCAGGAAGGAAAGATTCAGAAAAAATACCTTTGACAAGTTTCTCTCCATTACTATAATATAATGGAAGATAACAACAGCTTATTTTTAATAGCTCTCTTCAGAAGACACTGAGCAAATTTCTACAATTCCAGCATTAATTTGGCTCATGCCCATTTTCAGGCACTGTGTAATGTAACTGTGAAGAACACCTGACTAGACACAGCAGTAAAATCATCAGTTGAGCCCCTGTGATCAAGAAGGGTGTCATTATGGATAATATAATAATGAAGATCTTATTTGCAATTCTCACAAGATCACATTAACCATCCAGAAGGAACATGGTAATTCTACATAAACAAAAATTAGCATCTAACAAATGCTACTATGTCTGTGTCAAGCAGTTAACCTCAAATTTCAATGTTTTATGACTTTCTGTATCTGGCGAGAAAAGAAGATTTGGGGTTCTTTTTCAATTTTAAAAAGGACAAGGGAAAAGAACTTACTACTGACATAAACACGTAAGAATGAAGTTATGGCCACTGATTGCTTTCAGTTCACTGAAGGCAAACAATGCCAAATGATAACTAAGAGTGTATTTTGTTGTTCTTCTGTTTGGATGTTTTGTTTATAGACTAATTTTTAAGACTAGACAACTACTGATAGAACGGCTACAGCACTGCTAAGCTGACTTCAGGCACATGCAGCTGTAACAAGTGTTAGCAGCACACTCCCATAAGATGGCCCTGCTCAGGTTCCCACTATTTTGCATTCACGATTGTGTTACTAAGCCTCAGCACAGTTTGTCAGAAACTTGCAGATTTAAGGAATAGCAAGACTTTTGCTTGGTGGTGTTTCAGTTTTGACTGGCAGAACTTCTACTTCGTTCTCTTTTAGAAGTGAAACAAAAGAAAAGACAAACAACAAAAAAAACCCAAAAACAATCAAATGAAAAATAAACCTCTAATATTTATTTTCAATTAATTCCTGGTAGTAAAATACTTCAGTCTGTGCCTGATTTTGAAATCAGATGGGATTCTTACAAATATGATAGGTGTTGTGGAAAAGTACTAACAACATTTTGAGATAAATATTCTGTAAAAATATACCTTCTATTACTTTTCTACTCTTGAAGAGTATGTGTCAAATTGAATGCTTTAATGTTCGCATGGCACTGAAATTGTAGAGATTTGTGAAAAATCAATATACAGTTTTGTACACTAGGCAGCCAAAAAAAACCCTAGACAGCCAAGATGATGTTTATATTACCCAAATGACACCATAAGACAGCATGCTTTCCTAAAATTCCAATTCTGTAAGACTTAACCAGGTGACCAATACGGTCACTCTCACATTTTGTTCTAGAATTTGGCCACACTCTTAGCAGACTACAGAAAAACCTGTGTTATAATTAGTACGGCAGAAGTGATTTGGCAGCACACTTGTTCAGCTGACAAACTGCCTGTATGTTCCTAATCAATGAAACTTCATCAGGTTTCAGGTTTCTCTCCCAAGGCAAAGTTTTTTTTTTATTTGTGTCTGCATATGGTGCAAACCATACAGGCTACTCTACCTCAGGATGGATTCAAAACTGTACTGAACTGTTCTCTCCAAAAAATGTATTTAATCCATGATTGGTCTTGACCTTGCTGATTGAAACTCTTTAGAGCAAAGCAAAAACACGAAGCAATGACTTACACTTCGTATGCACTTTCTCAGCTACAGAATAGAAACAGAATTCAACATACATTGCCTCCAACCACAGAAGACTGAATTATTTATGCACAGTAATAATGTGCAAGAGAGTCTGCAATGATGTATTTTCAGACAGGACCTGTTTTAAGATCCTGGCTATAATTAGGCACAGATGACTTGAACTTCTCATGTGAGTGATACAAAGCTGAGTCTTTGTCTTTAGTTTCAGAAACATTTTTCTCCCCTTCTATTTTTTTCTTCCCCTTCTCTAGTATCATGCCGTGGACAATAAGAATTATTTTGACAAAATTTTATATTGGCATATTAATTTAAAAAAATAAATCTATTTTGCTACACTCTTTGACTACCGATTTAAATTCCAAAATTCCTGATCTCTCCTATCAATGTGGAGTTTGTTTTTTTCAGAGAAAAGTAACACAGAAAACACATACAGCACACAACAGTGATTAAGCCACAAACCCACTATATTAAAGTTGTTGCCACTTTCAATATGGATACTCACTGTAGTGGGCATTAAACAAGAAATATGCAATTCCTTGAGTACATTTTTTTTCACTTAGGTCTTTCATATTTTGGCTAAAAAGTGTTCTCTGTGCTAGTAATTGCAAAAGACTAAAGTAACCTTTCTTCAGGCTCTTCACAGAAATCAAAGATACCACTGAACTTTGAGGGCCACTGTATTGGAGAACAGAAGGTGTGAGGCAAGTTGAGACTGAACTCAGCTGGCATGTCACAGAGAGAATTCATTTCGTCAGGACTGTCTTACATCTGCCTTTTGAATTAATAACTCAAGTCAAATATGCTCTTTTTTTCAGTTTCTATTTTCACCGAAAACCCAAGCATTTTCATACGGCACTACAAACAACTTGGTGTTGAAAGGCTTTCCCTAGAGGGAATACAATGCAAGAAGACTGTCACATGGTTTCTCTGCAAGACATTTTGTATCTGTCTTTAGAGCACTTCGGATGACAGAATTAAGTTAACAGTTCTACAGAAAAAGAGAAAATAAAGCTCCTGTGACACATTCACTCACTGACAACACACATTGTGAGCAGCCATGAACCAGAACTTCCTTCTTGACTACATAAACTATGCATTCTTAATCTTTCCACTGATATTTGAGGCACAGAAAAGCTTATCATTAAAGTGAAAAAATAACAATTCTCAATTATGTTTTTCCGATTTTTCAAAAATTCTAGGCCAATGACATAGCTATTGTAATTAATATCCAATTTCTAGAGGTTGATACATAATTTGATTTATAATCTATTAATTGAAAGTAGGAGTCTTTCTGAGAACTAAGAGATGAAGAGTTAATGAAAAGTTAGTACAGCAAAGATTATGACAGAATATAATTTCTAAAGATTTTTTGGTAAGGGAAACAGTATTTCCTTTGGCTGGGATTTCACTTTTTTTTGTCCTTTTTCTTATTTTCCCCAGAGCTAGATGGATTTCAGCTGAGGTGGCCCACCCACGCAATTTAAGGAGAAGATTTTTAAAAGAAAGTCTACAAAAGGTGAAATTTTTCAAAAGTGAGTTCTTGAGAGTCAATTTTAATTAGAATTTTTAACCTGAAACTCCTTAAGCCAAATTCAACCCACCTCAGGTAAAAACAGGAGCTACTTAAATTAAATGTGGATGACATCAGGTGGCATAGGAAATCAATTAGCCTTTATACTTGTACACTGGGAATCAAGAAGGAACGTACAGTATTTTTAAATTTAAGAAATGCAGATTGTAAAAATAAAATTATGTAGAGGTATTATTATTGCATGAGAAATCTATTACAGAAATGTATTTGTATATTGAAGAAATAAAACTGAGAAAGCTGAATAAAAATAATTCTGTTTCAGGCAGAATGATGTGAAGTGTATGAGAAACCAATGGTATTTGCTGTGTTTCAGAAAATATTATGTTCTATGTTTTCAGTAGACCAAGAAGTAAAGCAATAATTGAGCCATTAAAAATTACAGTAGACTATAGGGAAGACAAAGAGAAATCATGATTAGTTATTATCTTTAGAAGCTATGAAACAGAGTACATTTCCAGATACATTAGGAGTAACATAGCATGACAATCTAGATGATCATTAGTATTTTAAAGAGGCAAATTTCTGGAGCGTAAGTTTTTAAAAAATCCTTTTTTCAAGTGAACAGTCTGGTTTTTTCATTTTCAAGGTGATGCAGACTTCCACCAACACAGTAGTTAGTGTAATCTGAGCATTTCAGAAAATGATTGTAGATCAGTTAATATAGTGGTAAAATCTTCAACCGCTCTGAATTTCTTAGAGTTGAGATCTAGAAATTTCTTAATACAGTGCAAAATTAATGTAAACCATTTATAGCAAGCTCTTATAGAATCCCTGATGTAATCTGAACAGAGTTGGTGTCAACTGTTTTTAAAATATTATTCTGTGTTTTCTGTAACAATAATCATTCTGCAATGAAATGCAATGTACGACAGCAGGTATTTTTGTTTGGAGTTAGGATAAAGGAAAAAGTTTAACAGGAATAACTTGATGATCGTGTATTTGCCCCCTCCAGACAAGTAAAAAAATAATTAAGGAAATCTAAACAGAATTTTAAAAAGCTTCATGTTCTCAAGAGAAAATGTCAAAATGGAAGACACAGGTTGCAGCTTTCTAACAGAAACCAATTGCTACAGGATACAGTAGTGTTGTAAGCATGCCTGCACAGACAGGGGAAAGCAGTACCTGAGAGTTCTTCTCTACCATGTTCTTTCTCTTACAGGACAATTTATTGTTCCCCAGACTCTGTGAACTATTGTGAGATGGCAAATAAACACAAAAATAGTGAAATTTAAAGAAAGAGAATCAGAGGCAAAGAGCTGTTTTCTGTTTTTTCCAATAGCGGTCTGTCAGTGTATACATTTATGGAAGCGTATGTTGAACACCTGAGCCGTGTAGTTTTCTGCATATTTTACTAAAGTGTTGCCTGATGACAGACTACTTATTTATAATTAAAAAATATGCAAATGTATTGGCATCTACCAACATAATGCATTTCTTAAAATCTAAACACTTCATACAAGAAAAAAGCCAGGCATGTTTCATACTTTCGCAATACTTCTGAACAGCTGTTGATAGCCAGAGCCTAACCAAAGCAGATTCTCAACTATTATTTAATATAAAGAAATGGCACTCTCAAGTGCATGAGCAGACAATACTACATCGTGAATGTTCAAACCATGCTTTTAAGATGGAAATAGTGTTTTCAAACTGTATCATGTATACATATTTAAATGGAAAACCTATTAAAGCAGAGTATGGATTTTCTTTCTAAGCTTTTTTATTTAATTAATCTTTTCTACAGTTGAGAAACTATATGTCCACATAACACTTACTGTGTTCAACTTTACTTCAAACCTATAATCGAAGTGGAAAATAATATGGCTAGCATTTTTCTAATAAATTATTATGAACAAGATATGCTGAATATGGAATAGATAGGCTTCTACTGAAAAAAATAAAGATGACTAGAGAGTTGCTTTTCCAAGCTTCAGAACTTCTATGTCTATGCTAAAGACGATCCATAACTAAGCTGTTCAATCACTTATATATTTTTCATCCTTTCAAGTGCGTGAAGCTAAAATTGGTATTTCCAGAAGTTCTTTATCAAGCTTTCCATTCTGCTTAATCCAAGATACCATGCTCAATAACATTTCTTGTATTACAGAGTCTGGAAGACATCAAACAAAATCTCATCCAGGCAGAGGGGCCCTGGTTAGAACTAAAGAATGAATAGAAACCTGATTTAGTCTTTTTTTCATGAAGCCAAACGCAGTGACCGAGACTGCTGTCTGCAAGCAAGGATGGAAGGATTGGGATGCAAGTCACTGCTAGCTTCACATGATCTTCGTGCATATGATACTTCAAGCAGTACCATGCTCGTGTAGGCTTCAAGGGCTACTCTGACTCAGCTGCCAGTGTCATCCTGATTCTAAAAAAGGCATCTAGAGATAATTGGTTGCAAAACCAATTACTTGGTCTTCTGAACCTTACTACTAAGAATTGTCACATTTCATGGTTTAACTCTACAAATGCATACTATTCAGGGATCAATTACAGAAAGAGTGCCAAAACAGGTGTTGAGGGCTAGACAGTCCTTAGGTTATTGCAGTCCATACTCAACTAATTTTAAACATCCACTGAGGTTTAGAAATTTGCTGTGCTACAACATACCGAAAAGTTATCCAAGGGAAGGCAAAAATCTGAAGTTTTATGTATGAACTTGAAAGGCAAAATATGTAAGAATTGGTTTCATCAGCAGAATTGTTATTTACTTTATGTCTGCATTTATTTTATCTCCATCATTCCTGTCATTGTCTTCCGTTCACACAAATCACAACATGAGGAGGAATTCAGTCTGAAATGAAAACATACTTTGGGTTGACAAAGGTACAGAATATGATAAACTGAAACCAAAAAAACAAACTACATTGTAGAGTCCTATTCTTAACAGCAGAATTTGAATGTTACTGAACAATCCACTACATAGAAAAGTAAGAAGACCTAATCTACATTCTAACATATTCCACTTACTGTAACGTTTCCATTTCAACTATCTTGGCTATATAGAAGGAGTGATACTAAAAATGGAAAAGAAAAGACAAACAGACTAGAAAGTCTGATTTGATGGTTTTAATGGCAAATCAACGTGTTTACATTTGCTTCTTTTATTGCCTTTCTTATAAATTCACCGGTATTTTGGCATTGAGGGTCACTTGGAAATAATAACCTTCTTTCCCTTGAAAGACATGTCATAAGGTGAGAGACAGTCCTTTTAGGAGCAAATCCGGCTTCATTCAGTCCCTAAATAATGTAATGCTACCCTTCTTAGGAACAGCAGCATTATTTGGACATAGCAACCAGTTTTTGATCTGGAGAAGAAATGAGTAATTTATGTAACTTGTTTATCTAGAGGAAGGATTGTGACCAACAGCATATAAATCTCTGCATGTGAAAAATATGTAAAGAGCTGCTGTATGTCCATAGCTTACTGGCCTGAACTTTTCTGCCTTTGCAGGATTTTACAGAAGCTAATACCATTAAAGTAACACATCCTCTGCTTTTTTCTGTGATGCCTGCACTTCTACATCTAGGAAAATTTCTACTATTGGAAAAGATAGATTCCTTTTTACAACTGTGTTTTCAAAAGAAAGAAGATCCATGAGGAACTCTGTGTGCAAACATTGAGACAAAGAAATGTGCTTTGAATAAACAGTTCTATAATTTTTGAAATCATTGCACAGCATCTTTTTATAGAAAATTTCTTTCTGGGCACGCATAATCAACAATCTGAAATGACCATGTTACACCATCAGATACATTTCCTTCAACTGCACTCCTAATACCTATGGGTTTCTTTTTAGCTTGAATTCCTCTGCCACATGTATCATAGATGCAAATAATGTAAGATTTAAGACATAATCATGAGAAAGCATCTTTACAGACATTTTCGATGCTTCAAACTTCAGAAGTGTTTCTAGCAAAATGAAAGAAACATTAGTACATATTTAAAAAGACTTGCTGTGAGATGTCTCTGTTTCATGAAGGAAAAAGAAAAAGAGATTAAAAAATCTTTATTTTGCAGCTACACAGAATCAAGAGTCTGAAAGTATCTAAAATAACAACTTTTCATATGAAAATCAGTGGTTAGTATTCTCTAGATAGAAAGGATTTTCTTTTATATGAAAAAAGAGCTACAAAAAACTTCTCAAAATGCAGATACAATGTCAAGAAATTACAATGTTGAAAATTTTGTTATTTTTGTAATCTGCAAAAATCAGAATTTTCTGTAGCATTTTTTCTTTTACCTGTGCATGGCCACAGAACTAGAATTTTAAAATATCAACTCACATATAAATTATGGGGGAAAAGCATAACAAATTTCATTAATTCAGACAGATAATTTTTTAAATAGTTGCAGAATAATGGTACAGCAGTATTTCTACTACAGATTGTTTCTGCTAGGCCATGGCCCAGATCTGGTAGATAAGAGCTCAACTTCATAGTCTTTATCATGCCACAGGGGAGATGCACATGGCTAGTTCGCGCCACATCTTACTGCTAACACTCAGCAATAAGCCAGATTTCAGTGTTTTTACCAACTCAATAAATTCACAACTCTAAATTCCAATGAGCATGACAACCCTTTGTATAAAAGACTGCCATTTCAGGGGCCTTTTGAATCTCCCATGATCTTGCTTTCTGGCTTCTTCAATTTAAAATTAAAACAGGAAACAAAGTGAAGACACAAAATTTCTACTTTTTAAAATTTTTGCCATCATAATAGCTAACACTTTTACAGCACCTACTCTCTCTATGGAAACTTTTGAGTGTTGTATAAACTCATACCAATGCAAAAATCACTCTACCCTTATCAAATATAGAGCTATGCATAAAGACAAGTACAGCAATTTTCTTAAAGCTTGTATTGATACTGTACTTATTTTAAGACAAGAAGAAAGTAAGATAACCACATACAAATGAAGTAGGTTGGGTGCCCACTGTGCAAACTGCTATAATTGTAATCTCTAGGGGAAAATAGGTTAATTATCGTTCAGAAAACTGCAGTAGTCCTCTGACAAACATTTAGTACTTTGCCACTTCAGTCTCATCTATAAGACTGAATAACCTCCTGGATTTACCCTGACAGAGTACGTGTTCAGATTAGTAAGGGATATGTTTCCTAGCATAACGTCCTGCATTTTCTACAGTAAGTGATGTGCCATGAAACAATTTGCCAGCTTTCCCTGTGAACCAAAGAGAAAAATGCTGTGTAGAAAGAACAATAGCACAAATATTCTGCTTTCATTAAATTCATCCATTTCTGTTTTAAGATTTTTGTTTAAATTAGCTCTTTTAAAAAGTCTTTTGTACAATGAAAATATTTAACTTCAGGTATCTTGCAGTAACTCTATGCTAACATGACAGTTCTCTCCTTTCCAACACCAGTTCAAAATCCCTCCTCTCCTTTTCAGCTCTGGTCAGAGAAGTACTTTCTCTATGTTTCTGTGAAATCCTGCCAGCATGTCCCTGAGAGTGCAGTAGAGAATAAAGAAAATAGCAGGGCAGGTGGTAAAAGATGGAGCCTCAGTACGGATGCTTTGTTAGCACAGTGCAGGAATGAAGAGCGAGATGAATCTCACAACTTCCAGGAGGTACAGCAATACCTCCCTGTGGGATTCAAGTTCACTCTTGACAGGGCACAGTACAACCCCTAAGACCCACGGGCTGCCTCCAGCTTCCCCTCTCTGCATTTCCTGACTGCAGTTCTATTCTCTTCTCTGTCCCGTTTCACGACTCAGCACCCTGGCTTGAGATCTGCCTCAGTCACCTCTCAGCGCTCATCCTTGCACTGCTCTGTGCAGTAATCTGACAATACTTTATCCACAGAACATATTACTTTATTGTGCCTTCACTACTTCCTAGGAAGAATGCTCTCGTCTCTTAAAAATTGTTTTGGATGATGATTGGTGGAACATTTTGCTTCATATTAAAGATGGTTTAGAACCTTTGCTTCCATACTGTTCACCTTTCATCATCTTCTGATTGGCACCTTCAGAAAAGAAATTTAAAAAGCAAGACAGAGAGCGAAAGTATATTGAATTTTGCTGTATACTTCAAATATTATGAGAAAGGCAAAAGTGAAGGCAGATGTTAAGGTTATCTCAGTAACATTAACTCAGCTCTACAGATCTTTGCTGCTATTTATTTTTCAGAGAAGACAATCCCATCTGTTTGAAAAGGGATGCAGAATGGAAGCACCGCTTTTGCTTCCTATGAGTGCGTAACAGCTTAACAGACCAGCTCACTTGCAACTTCCTAACCCTGCTGCTGACCCAACTCACAATACAGAGCACGTAATTTCCCTGTTCTGTACCTAGTTTTCTCTTTCTCTTTCTGTCATGTCATCTGTTTAAAGTCTTTGAACCAAGGTTGGGGTTTTTTTTCTGAAATATATATTCATATAGTATCTAAGACTGAAGTCCAAAATTCAGTGGGGACTTCTAAGCATTGACCAGCAATTATGCATGTACACTGCATTACACTTTCATTTACTTCAGGAGAGCAAAAGTAGGAAATAAACAGTAAATTCCCTCTATCTTCACTCTAATATGACACTGACATGGCTTCACATAGAATTTTCATTGACAAAACAGCAAAAGTCTATTGAATCTACAAAAAACAAAGAAAAGAAAAGATGAATGAACTGTGGTTACATGTCTGAAAGATGGCAGTTCTGATGGAAGTAATAATTTCCAGAAACATAAGAAATCTGAATAATAAAAATTTGTTCTCTATTGTTAATGCAGTCAGAACAGAGAGAATTAGTTTTAATTTATGGTAAGGACAAAGAGAATAATAGAAACCCCTTCCACACAGAAGATGCTCAAAAGCATTGAGTCGACTGTGAATTTAAAATTAGGTGAGCACTTCCTAGCACGTACATTCAGTGCTCTCTTTTGGATCTTGGAAAGGCCTAAATAACTTCTTCAGTTCCCTTGCAGTCTTATTTTACAGGATTCAGTAACCTATTTGCTGTCTTCTGTGATTTTGAGTAAGAATGTTACAGAAAAACCATATTCATTAATTTTTGATTATCTGATGTATTTCAAATTCACATATTCTGGAAACTCATACACATTCTAGGACAGAGAGCAGATGAGCAGATAATGGAATTGAAAGTGTTGTTGAATGATTATCACTTCGTTAACTCCAAAAGAATAAGAAATTGACTGCCTATGTACCAGGTAGAACTGAAAAGGTTGTGCTTTTCTGACCTGTACACTTCTAGAGCTGTTCAGACCTCCAGAGTATTCCTCTCTCAAATGCTTCCCCAGCATGCCCTAATGACGTTTTTAAACAGTGATAAATTTGTGGATTTAAGTAAATGAAACTAAAAATTAAAAAAAAAAAAAAAAAAAAGTTGCAAAGATCAGTAGTTATGGCTTTGTAGAAACCATTTCAAATAAAAAAAAAGGTATTTTTAAAGTTGAAGATGTCATTAGAACTGTTCTTCCATTGTTGTAAAAGAATCTGCAAAACTTTTGAAATAAGCTCAAGCCTGTTTCATTTCATGTGTAGAGAGATCTGAAACAGCCATTGTTTTCCACCTTAAAGGCCTATGTGAAACAGGGCTTAGGATGACAGTTTAACTATTTAACTTAATTCCTGTAAACACTATGATGGATCTCTCAATATTAATCTAATTCACCCAAATTAGACATCTGTTCTTCTCTGCTGACTGTGCATAGAACCAGGAGAAATTGCTAAGTGCTCTCATTAACTTAGGAACCAACCTGCCTCATCCTGGCTTGAGACTGATGTCCACCAGAGAACAGCTGGCTTTCATACGGCCTGAAAGTTTTTCTGTGGCTGATTATTCTAAGCATTGAAAAGTAAGTTTGAAGTTACACTACCCTAAATTCTGCATTATGACTTAGTTACAAGGAAGGAGAGGATAAGCTTTGATAAGAGAAATAAAAAATATTAAAGGCAAATGTCTGGACTAAGTCGTAATTTCATAATATACTCTGTGCAAGGACACAGACCCAGGTACAATACAGAATCTTTTCAGCTGATGTATTTTGAAAGGGGTTTTTTTTGCTAGAGTTGCGCTGTGTATCAAATACTCATTAATTACATTCGAAACATCTGTGACGATGTAGAAAAGGAGTACTTTTTCCTAGTTTTATATACAGAAAACAAAAGAGGGGAATTTAAGCTACATTTTCCAAAGCAATAGGATTAAGGCTCAAAAGTCCTTGGTTTTGGTACCTGTGATTACATATTTACTTTACTAAAATTTACTAAATTGAACTTCATTTGAAATAAAACCCCACTTACATCACTTATAACTAGTAATTTTAATAAGGCTATCATATGACCACTAACATAAACTAATTTATTCCCATCTTCATTGGAAGATAGTATCTATGAAACAAATGGAAGCAAAATTTACTGCAGACACATTTCAGGCAAAACAGTTTGGTCTGCTTCATAGGGCTCCTCCATTTTACAGTTATTGATTACCGCTACCATTTTTCAACACATCTGATTTACAAGTCTTTGAAGCACAGAACACAGGAAGTGTAAAAATATGCAGAAAGTTTTAATGAAATTATTAAAACTATTCTGCCATATCTTACTGGGCAAAACTATAGGGTGGGTTTTTTCTCAAAATCAGTAAAGTTGTTGGCAATTTCAGCATCCCTGCTTTGCCACTAAGTGGTAATTAAACCATTTTATACACCACATGAATCAAAGACCATTTTTTATGAGTGCTCAGTTAAGACTCCTGCCAGTCAATCACATCGAAAAGATTAGGGGTAAAACTGCAGAGTGACAAACATTTCCTACCTTTCCTTTTACAGCAACGTAAGTTTATTATTAGGTTAAATCTCCAGTAGAAAAGGAGCAAAAAGGATAATGATGTCAAAGGACTCCAACAATATCTTCAGGTAAAGAAAGGCCTGTGGCTGCATTACTTTGGAAAAATTAATTCTCTCACAACATCTGCTTGGTGCAAGGAGAGTTTGTGGTTTAAGATTATTCTTGTTCTTAATCTTAGTCTGTGCTTTTGGGTATCAATTTTCCAGCTCAGTCAGATTCTTTATTCTCCTGGATATATTAATCAGATTCTCATTTTCTATTCTTTGCCAGTGAGATATACATTTATTCAGTTTGAAATTTTTCAGTAAAATTGGGAAGTGTATCACACAGGCCAACTCTTAAAACACTTAAGTTAGGAGGTTAGTCTCCTCAAGCTCCCTGGATCAGCAAAAGAGAGGTAGTTTTCCTTAGAGAGTGATTTTTATCATAATGTGCACACTAGAGAGGATTTTAATGTACATGCTTCAAATCACTCTCTGGAGGGATCGCTCACTCTCTCTCCTGACTGTACACAGTGACAGACACTGCAGCCTGGCTGTCCCAGACACCTAAGGGTGGCTGTCATTTCACCCTTTTATCCAGCCATCTCCTTATATGGCTACAACTGTCAACTCTATTCCTTAGAAATCTTGCAATTTGTTTTCTTGGCATTGTGAGTTCATTTGTATGCTAGAGAAAAAAGGCTTCAATAAACTCTTCTACACACATACCAACCTAACAGCCTGCTGACATTAAAAGGGTCAGTACACTTTTGCCAGCTCCTGGCCATGCAGTTCTTCATTGTGTTGGACCCTAATCAGACTTCTGCTAGCTTAGCATCCCATTGGATTGGCACACAGAACGGCTCACTGAAAGAGCAAGTATGATTTATGCATGGGAAGGTGCAGGAATATATGACTCAAAGTGGGGTAAGCAGAACTACTGTCATAGAGGGAATAAGCTGTTAAATCATTTCAGCCTATTTTGTTTGCCTGCCCTGATAAATGCAAATGATCAATGTATTTAACAATCCCACTGTGTTAAATTAATTTTGCAATTATAAAGAGAATGATGTGGAAAAGGGAAGACTACATTTAAACTCAAGATATAAAATATGCTTCCTAAAATCTTGGAACTTTGAAACCTCATATACTGTTGGTCCATTAAAAAAATTTTGTGCTAAAAGTTGCTGAGTAGAATGAGGTATTTGTACTTGCCTGACATTTTCGTGTTCTTAGTTACAGCTCTAAGACACTGTGTCCTAGGGGTTCCTTCCTCAACCAGTCTGCATCCCCCACAGTCTATAGCACACACAGTTCCTCGGCCCAGTTTTGTAGCATGTACACGGCTGGCTGACTGGCTAAAAAAATGTAAAATTTGGCTCACATTTAAGAAGGGTCAGTAAATAGGTTGTTTTTTATTTTTCCTTTCCACTACTCACAGATTTCTGCAACACACAAAAACTCAGTACCTTTTTATATCAGTAAGGCTGTACTGGGTGTGGCTGAACAGGGGGTAACCCTCTTCAGAGCAGCCCACATGGTGCCATGTTTTGGATTTATGACCAATACTGGACCAAAACCTTGATGAATGGGTTTGAAGCTGTTCTACAGATTCAAAACTAACAATGTGGACGACCATTGCAAAAAGTTTATTCCTAAGAATAAAACCTACAATGAACATCTCCACAGTTAGTATGAACAAATTTATACAAGTTCCATTCCTCTAAACACATGTAAAGAAATAAAACTTTAATTATGTATTTGCAGTTTTAGAGAAACTGAGAGCTAGAGTAATAATAATGAATACAAATTCTACACCTCTGCCAGTTCCTCTCCTAATGTACTAAGGATTTATCTGGCACTTTCAGATACTAAGAACAATACTCTATTTTTGTGTATTACGCTTGCATTTCTATAACATGTGATGCTGCACTTGTCCACCATCTTTTTAAACATTATTTACTACTTCTGTAAGAGTCTCCTTTGTTTCAGAAAATAAAACTGATAAAAGATTTTTTCTTTATTATAAAGTTTCAAACCAACATCACTGTGGTTTTAGAAGTTAAAGCATTTTTCTTGTAAGTAATCTAACTTATAGTTAAGCTTTTGAAGTCAACAGTTTCTAAAGTATGGTTTTCCTCTTTTTATTACTGTTTTGACATCTGTGTTGAACTTATAGAGTCTCACACTATGTTGACTGCTTATAATAAGGCAATTGGCAAATACCTGTAAAATGATAAAATACTCTCATTTTCTTTGCAAATAACTGTCTGTATCTTGCCATATATTTAGTGGCATTAACAAGTTACTGGAATGGTTCACAGAAGATCAAAAAGCCCAGATGTGCTAAGGTACGCACGCAAGTTAATATTCTACAAGCACACCTCTAAACAAAAACAAGCCAGACAGTAAGTTTTCATCAGGTAGATGCTGTTATAGCCGTAACATGATCAACACCAGCCCCTGTGTTTGAACATCAATTACAAATGACTGACAGTATTAAAGAGATCTTGTTCTCCGTATAAATGGAGAAAAAGCATGTATCCAGCATGCACAATGGAAGTGCAAATAACATGTTAGCATTTCAACTACATGGGGCATCTGTGGACAAACAAGCCACTCTGCCTCCTTTTTTCTGCTTCAGGTCGCTAATTATTGGAAAAGCAGCATCCTACACTAGGATATCAGGAATTTATTTAAAATAAACATTGTACTTATGTGTAATAATCATAAGGCCAGGAATAAAACTAGTGCTATCTTCATATATGTAACACTTTGAACATTCAGTCTGGAGCAATCCAAAGAAAATATACACTTTAACCTTCCATTCCAATTTTATGTTCTAAACAAATAACAGCTGATGTAATAACTGTAACAACTGTAATAATTGAAAAGCATTCTGGGTTAGTTTTCAATCTTGTCAGGAGTAAAATCTAAGTAAGATTAAATTTTTTTTAAATAAAGGACAGGGAAGATTTTTCTGTGACAGAAAAATACCGTAAGTTTTCAGCACCCTGTTTAATGCTTGATGCAGATTGGAGTCCCACTTATTCATGAAGCAAAGCATTAGAAGAATCCAAGCCTTCAAATTCAAGATTTGTAAATGTCATACAGTGCTGTTTTAGCTAAAATAAGTACATCTTTTAACACATATTGCATCATTCATCGCTTGCCTTTAATCTCAACACTAAACTGAGAATGATTGGTTTGTTTTGGAAAAAGAAAAAGCCAAAGAAATATGTGAAAATTTTGACCAACTCCCAATGTGCAAGCTTTAGAGTTATTCTAAATGCACAAGCCTTGAGAACAGAACTTGAAACAACATTTCCATAATATTCACTGCTATGTCTGTGTTCTTATTATGAATAAAACAGCATGATAACATCTTCCAGAATTAGTTCATTATAAATACTTTATATAAAGTCTGAAATGTAAATGAAAGTATATTTAACTAGAAATAATTGATTCATTGCTTCTTCTGTCACACTAGTTAATAACATGAAAGGCTCCAAAATAAGAAATCCGCTCCAGAGAACTCTCATTTGAAAATGTCCAAGCTACAAAAGTTATTCAGCTACAGTAACTGATGGCATATGCTGTCAATTGTACATAAATTCCATTCACTCAAGATGCTATTCTTTCTGTTTTCAAGGACACATGTCCCCCTCCTGAAATAAACTGTGACAAAGCAGGAATTGAACCAGGATTTTAAGGTAATCCTGTACAGGATTTTCTGTAGTTTTTCTTTAAACCACATACCCCTATGCTGACAAACAGTTATTTCTGGAGGTAAATTTTGCTACCATAGATACTAGAACCTAGGACTTCTCCAACAAGAGAACTCAGAATTGACACTGACATAGAAATATGTTTATACCCATCAGAACCTACCCCATCTCTCGGACAGCTGGACTACAACTCCGTGGCTTAGTATTTTGCAATGATTTGTATAGCCTCCTAGGGATCCCCCTC
This sequence comes from Eulacestoma nigropectus, assembly GCA_013397775.1. NCBI lineage: Eukaryota > Metazoa > Chordata > Aves > Passeriformes > Eulacestoma > Eulacestoma nigropectus. The sequence goes on along the minus strand of VZTE01003954.1, from coordinate 38,399 downwards.
TCATTCTCCATCACCTCTGAAGATCAAACTCTCAAGTCTGCTACTCTCTGCTTGCATTGTATTGTACATCTTTTCCTTTTTTCTTTTTTCCTTCCCATTCATGAGACCCCACCTGGAGTGCTGCATCCGGCACTGGGGGCCCTAATATAAAAAATGATGTGGAACTGCTGGAGTGAATCAAGAGGAGGCCATGAGGATGACCAGCGGGCTGGAGCACCTTTCCTATAAAGACAAGCTGAGAGATCTGAAGTTGTTCAGCCCAGAGAAGAGAAGTCTCTGGGGAGACCTTACAACACCTTCCAGTACCTAGAGGAGGGCTACAAGAAAGCTGGAGTTTACAAAGCCATGTAGTGACAGCACAAGGGGGATTGGCTTTAAACTGAAAGAGAGTAGGTTTAAAACAGATATTAGTAAGAAATTCTTTACTGTGAGGGTGGTAATGCACTGGAACAGGTTGCCTAGCAAAACTGTGGATGCCTCATCCACGTAAGTGTTCAAGGCCAGGCTGGATGGAGCTTTGAGCAACCTGGTTTAGTGGAAGGTGTCCCTGCCCATGGCAAGAGGGCTGTAACTAAATGATTTTTAGGGTCCCTTCCAACCTAAACCATACTATAATATATTACAAAAACTTTGTTGCTGAGTGTGCAGGTAGTGTTATGAGAGGCGTGTGTCGGAGACTGAAATGTTATGGTTTATGGCTTAAACATGAAGGACTTTTGCCTGTTATAGGAAAATTGTATTAAAAAAACTGCATGGAATACCACTGCACCCTGACTGAGGCCCCTGACTGAGGCCCTGAACTGTGAGTTAAACCACCTAAGGCAACTTGAGATAAGGAAAGTGACACTTGTTCAAAGCATTGTTCGAAGCATCTGGAAGAACATCCACAGCAGGGCCCAGCCCAGCACCTTCGGGGTGCAGGCCACAGCCCCAGGTTTGTCTGCTGCCAGGCTCGCACAGACCCCCGCACCACAGGGGGGAGGAGGAGAGATTTTGGGGGTGTGGCACAGCCTCTGGCCAGAGGCAGTGAGTGCCCATCTCCGCTGTGCGGACCGGCCCAGCTGCGGGCCCCCCTCCCCCCGGGAAAGCCACATCTACGGGACATCCACGTGAGGGACAGCAGAGGGGGTGTCATGGCCCCTCAGAGGCCCCCACAAAGGGGTCCCCAGACCCTGCAGCGGAGCACTGCACGTGATGCAGGAACATCTGCAACACATCTGCAGTGGTGCAAGAGACCGTGTCAAACCTGTCCCCTCAGGGGAGGCTGCTGGGCGTTCCCACCTGCCCAAACATGTGTTAATCCATTGGATTCTATACTTTTCGGTGGGGGATCCTCACCACCAAGAAGACCAGATGGGGGGAAGCGATGAGATGTCATTGGAACCCACGGAGGAGTGATATGTTTCTACTTAACCTCTGTCACTCTCCTTTCCCCTCCCCCTCTCCATCTCTTTTTGTATTTCTTTCTTTCTTTCTTTTACCTCTCTTTGCCTCTCTTACTATTAAATAAAATATATCAATTTTTTGGTATCAACATCTAACCTTGTTTGGTTTTAATCACGTGTTTTTAGTATATTCGAACCTTTCAGGGTTTGATCCGTTTTAATCACAGAGAGTTAGCTCCCTTTGCTCTTCTGTGCTTAGAGCAGATGACAACAGCATGGTCTTGTGCGAGACACAGCAGGTATTTGTTGCTGTCTACTCTTCCATTCTTTAAGTGTAATTTAGATATATATTCCACTTAAATATGCATGTATATATATGTATGTATATATACAGTAGTTACATAATATACAACATGCATGCATTACCAGATACCAAATGACCTGTAAAATGAGAGAGGAGAATCTCTGCTAGACAAATGAATGAATTTTAAATAAAATCTAAACAATTAAACAAAGATTTAGGAATGTTTAAAGTCACTAATATTTATATAGCATGAGAACCGTATCTTGCTTCAGTTTCTTTGGTTTGCTAAGCTTCCCTTAGTCTCTATTTACCCCTTAACCATCATAAAAATGGTATTAATGAGGTAGAATGGAACAGATAAAATATACCTGCAAAAAAAGCTACTAGAAACAGCTGGGAGAAAACTACAAGTCTATTTCTGAAAAGGGGGGAATATATTTTATTTTCCTATTACCCTATATTTTGAACTTTTCTTTCCTACTAATGTACTTCCTCTGACTACGTTTTTTATTCTATTATTTATCTTAATGGCCAGCTGTTGAAAAGTTGACATACAATTTTGATTCCAATGGACTTCAAGACTTCAAAGTCCTACTGGGAATGGATCCAGACTCAATATTTCTACTCCCATTGAAAAAAACCTTAGACCACAATTTTCCATAAATACATTCTCATTGTATTTTCAGTTGGTGATGAAAACACACTTTTACACACAGTATAAAATTTTGCACTTTGAATGACTGTTTTTTGAGAGATTCAATAAATGTATATTAATTAGGAGTTATGAGTGTGCATTGCAGTAGAAAAGAAACCCACTCCTAAACTTTTAAAACCTTGAAACTTAAGGCCTTAAAACTTTAGAGGTTTCCATAAAGTCAACAACCAAACTAGATATGTATCACAGACCATCATGAAAATAGAACTACGACCACAAAATACAGCACTTTCTTAACTATTTGTACATGCAAGTATCTGTTTGGTAAATAAAATTCACAGTTACTACAAATCTAAATTAGTGAAAATAAATCATTTTGTATAGTCCTGGACTGCTAACATTTTCAAAATTAGGATGAACATCCCTATTAATGCACCACATGCAAGCGTCATCTTTACATAATAAAAACCCTCTTGTAAACAAAAAGTACATTTTAAATGTATTGTATTAGAAGAATATTAGAAAAATTCTAATTTGAAAATTACATTTCTAAATTTAATTAGAAAAATTAGAGGTAAGAGAAGAAAAATTTTGACAATTGATTGCAATAAATTCAGTTTCAGGAAAACTGAAAATTTTCTATTTTCCCACAAATTGTTATCCTGTAGACATAAAAATGTATTGTCCACAGAATAGAGCTATACTTTATGGACATGTAAAAAAGAGTTATCTGCGTATATTTCACCAACATACAGCAGAAATTTGCAGTGTGGTTAAAGTGTGACCAGGCATCAATGTCTTGAGTCACGTGATACTGTAAAGACATTATGACATGAAAATGGGGCAAGTAATGAAAGCAGGGAATACAGAGTAAATAAACAGGTAAAAAGACTTAGGCTGATTCTTTCTTTTCTTATGTGGAAATAGCCCCATTTTCTTTCCAGGGCAAAATAGTCCATGTTTTTCCTCAATGGTTGCAGGTACTCAATGTCAAAGTCATCCTAGACAACTTTTTCATCAGGAAAGGGAAAAAACAAACACCTTCAGAACATGATTGGAGTGTTAGAATAGATTGATTCTCGGTATTTTTCCATCAGCTACAGAAACAATCTACGCTCTGTTCCTGGCTTACCCATTTAGGTTTTGTGCCTCTGGGGTGAATGCAGTCATATTTATGCTGAACACATAAACTAATATTAATACTTTTAGCTTTTGCAGGCCTGCCATAGCAAATACATCTTCCTGATCTTCAAAAAAATAGTATGAAAGGACTGTCAATAAAAAAATAATTTGTTCTACAGAATTTTTATTACAAGTCGCCTATCACAAAATGTCCTGAAACAAAGAAACATCTAGTTTCTCTTTGTATGAATAACAAAGTATGAAACCCCATTTATACTCTCAGATGCATACAAGACTACCCAAAGTGAGGATGCACAGGGCTCTGTTAACCTCTATCCGCATGTTGCGCTCCCAATTCAACAGATGTCTCCCATGAGCTCAGCATCACTGAAGGCATCTCAAAGGCACAACAGATCTGTGTGCAGGCAACTGACCAATTTTTTTTTCAAAATAGCCTGACGAACAGCAGCAGTATTTTGACAGTAGCATCACTGGCATCTCAGCTATCTCTGTTAACTTAATGATAGTATTTCCAAAATAAGAGTTACCTCACTCATTCTTCTTTGCTGTTCACCGTCTGGAGAGTCTGTACCAGCAACAACCTCCTTTTTTTTTTCTCCCTCCTCCTTTTTTTTCCGATAAAATGCCAAAAATTCCTTGGCTCTTTCTCCACAATACTAATTTTGTCCAATGCTTATATGTATATGCATCTTCTGCATACTGAAGTCTTTTTCATGGTTCCATTACAACCCTCAGTTAACCATTAATTGTGAGAAAAATCTGGATTGTTTTGTTTATACAGTCAAAAATTAAAAATTACGAGGTTTGATGCTTTTAATTTCATTATAGCAGCAATCCTCATCTTCAGTGTTGAAACAGCTACAGAGTTTCCAAACCACCTTGATTTTTTTTTATGCTGTAGAGTTTTATTGGTATTATTACCATTTCTATATTTTAAAAAAGTCAGATGGTAAGTTTCAATCATTACCGTCCTTACCTAACCCAAAAATTCTGGTAAACCAGAATATTTCCTTAATATTATTGATAAAAATCCAATATTATCTTTTATAGTCTCATAAAGCTGTTATAGTGTCACAAAACATAAATATACAAAGACTGCATTTTGTAAATGATAAAAAGCATGTCACCAAATTGCAGCAACAACATCACTGCAGTCTACAGATTAAAAAAACACAGATGAATGACCAAGGCAAGGAAAAAAAAAAAGGATAGAAAAAATATGAAGTACTGATTTACAACCTGTTAAGAAACAATAATCAATGCTGGCACAACCCATGAACAGGACATCCTAGACTCATTGTGAAGACTTATTTCAGGGAATCCTGCCAACAGAAACAAGTAATGCAGGCCTCAGCAATCTCTACACTTTTTCCAATAAAGAGACATAATCAATCAATTATATTATATTTCTGAGAGGTTTCTTCCGTTTTTTAAATAAAATCTATTAATAAATTCATTCTTTGGTTTTCTGTGAAATCAAGACAAGAAAAAAGATCTTCTCCATGAAAGACAAAAAAGAGAGAGAAAAGGCAATTTCTCAGGAAACAGAAACTGCATACTGGATTACTGGATTTGGACAAGAGAACTGTCTTATCAAAAATCCTTTTGTATCTTGCAATGCATATGCTGCAGTTAACAAGCTGTAATTCAGAAAAGCAAACATAAACTGTTGGTTGGAATAAAACAGTAGATTTCTGTGCTGCAATACAATTTGAAATGAAATTGAATTCTAGACCATGGCTTGCAAAAAAACCCCCAACAAAACAATTTCCCACAAACTACAGTGTTTTAACTACCAGTGACATACTGAGAATTCCTTATTTTTATTTTAAATGAAGCATAATAAAAAGTTTATGTTCATGCAACAAATAATGAAATGCATTCAATTCAACTTTCAAGTTTCATTACTCCACTTTATGTTGACACCAGTTAAAATAAAAAGATGAGAAAAAAAGGAACCTGAATCTTCTAATATGTATGATCTCTGTGTTTTCCTTAAAGGCCTATTTATTCTTTTATATTTTAGTTTAATTTCCATAGGAACACAATACTATCAATGCTGAATTAAAGAGGAAATCCCTCAGGAAGGGTTCACCTCTCTTGGGTGTCTTTTGCACCGTCCTTATATATTGTAGCTTTGGCTAGACTTCACACCAACTGCTGCGTAATTATCAGATAAAAATAGACCTGAAAAATGCTGAAAAGGAAACCTGCAGAGCCCCTAACTAAATCCATGTCTGTAATTGTTAAAGAGACTTCTGAAAAAAAAACTTTTCTCTGATTATATACTATATTGTTTAGAAAGATCATAGAGTTCTACATTTCTTCTGGCTGCTGAGAAATACACCACAGTTTTCCTAGCCTTAGTTGATGTTTCTGTGCCAAACACATACATTACCTCGTATTGCTATCAACTTTGTGCAAACGGACAGAAACCATGCTGATCAATGTCCTTACTTCAGAAGAAGTTTTAGCTACATATAAATTTGGAAATGCAGCAATTTTTTTTTTTTTATAGCACTTCGCAAAGAGTTCAATTGCATATTGTACTGGACTCCCTGATCCACACCTAACACAGTATGAAGTCACAACTGTTGCTAATCGGGCTAACTGCAATAGCAAAACTGGGATCTTAAAGGTGGAAGCAGCACTGCTGAAGTGATTCAGTAGCTACAGATTAAACCTTTCAACGCTGATTATTGAAAATTGGACGACTTCAAGTAGAGAACTAAAACCTCAGTAAAACTGATATAAACAGAAACAATAAAGCTACTTCTGTAAATCTAGCAGCACATTACAAGTTATACCAGGTGTCACCCAAAGGAAGCTCAATTCGAACACTGCAGGACCACTGGGCATTTTTCTAAGATGTGTCATTCCACACTGGCTAAGAAACAAATAACTGACAGATAACACTGTTTTAAACCAGAATAGAAATTGTTCCATGGAAGAAATTATATATAGCGTTAGTGTTCCTAGGCTATCAGGAGAACAAGTTGATATTTTTAAGCATCATCTAAGATGTCTATGTGGACAGCATCTACTTATTTGCAGTGCTTTAATGTCATGATTTTCAAATTATAAGCTGTAGAGCACAGAATTTGATAACTACTGATTACATCAAACATTCCATAAGATATCATGGGGAAAATCACACTGAGTAAATAAATGTTATATATGCTAAAAAGCATATATAATAAAAAACATTTCTAAAAGCAAACATAAGTCCAATAAATACAGTTAGTTGTGCAATACTTTCTGTAAATATAAAGGGGAAATGGTTACATTCAGAAGTGCAGCCTTTCTTGAATTATTGATAAAAAGACACTCAATTCTTAAAAAAGTCCCACCACCAATGGAACTTAAAGTTTCATGAATAAATGTTTCACACATTTATCTTGAATACTAAATATTTTAGGTCTCATGTCTAAATAGTCTTCAAGTAAGCATCTACATAGTTTGATCCTTTGTTAAAATCACTATGACAGCCAGTATCTCCCAATACAGACTGAGACCAGCCTCAGGAAAATGAGGTAACATTTTCTCTCAGTAACACTACGATAATTGAAGGAAGAACTATCTCCTTGTTCAAAAGTTCTTCCTTATGAACAAACTAAAAATAAATGGAAAGTTATGTTCTGAAAGTATGTTTCAACTCCCTGCAAAAAGTATTTACATCAGGTTGCTAAAGGCTGAATCCAGCACAGTCTTGTCTTTCAGTCGCTGAGGGCTGAACATGCTGTGACTGAATGAATGTCCAGGGGGTGAGATCAAGCTCTACAGGGGAAATCCCAAATTCAGGAACCCATGAAGCAGCCCTGAGCATCATCACAACCTGTAAGCACTCAGCAGCCAACCAGGCTGGGATAGGGTGGTGGCAGGAGCAATCGAGGGAGATTTAATGGCTCCAGGGAGCATGGCAAACAGGGCCACGGCACATCAGCATGGGCGTGGCACAGCAGGGATTACAGGCAGAGCTCCTCTCGGACCGTCCCAGAGCAGCCAATAGAGGCAAACAGAGCAGAGACTCAGCAGTCTTCCTAGACAGTCGGGTGTTGCAGTTTGTTGTTATTGCGTTGGTATAGCACGCCGCAACCTTCCCGGAGCGGCAGGGAGAGCGGCAGCCGCTTCCCGCAGCCTTTAGGCGGCCCCACGTCCTCGCTCCAGCGAGCTGTCAGCTCTGCAACACAGCGGTGGTAAAGGAGGCAGAGAAGAGGCTTCCACATGGGGGACATGGGAGCTTTAATCTCACACGGTGCCACACCGGTTCCCCATGCAGAGAGCAAATCATGTGGCTACAGCTTACTTTTCTATGGGGACGAGAGGGGGCAGAGAGAATGGTCTCTGGGCATGGGGGCAGTAATGGGCGGAGTTGGGGTACCAGAACCAATAGGAAAAACCCGAGGGAGTGGCCAGGACTAGGGGTGGGGAAGGTAGCACAGTATGGGGAGAACAGACATTTAGTAAGGAAAGTGGATAAGTATATCACAGTCAGGCCCCAGCCTATACTGTTGAAAAGTGATTTTTCCATCCTGAATACAAGACTTTGCATTTCAACTCCTCTAGCTAGTCCCGGTCACTGATGGAAGATCAACTGCTGCTACCCCAGCACCATTAATTAGATAATGTCCACAAACTTGCCAAATGGGCACTCCATTCCTTCCTCCAGTTCATTAAAATAAACATTTAACTGTGTTCGTTTCAGTACTGATTGCTGAGTGATACTACTGGTTACTGGACACCAGATGAATTTTCCATCACTAATTACACCTCTTTCATTCCAGCAGGCCAGCCATATGTACACCCTCCTTACTTTTCACCTATTTAGCCCATATTTTGCCAATTCAGTAAAAATTAGACTGAGACTGTATCAAAGGCCTTGCTAGTGTCAAGATACATAACATCCACTGCTTTTCCCTTGTCAACAGTGTCCGTCACCCCACAGAATGCAATGATTTTGGTCAGGCATGATTTATTCTTAGTAAATCTATGCTGGCTACTCTCAATCAACTTCTTCTTAATCATATATAGGAAAACTTACTGTACAACTTTACCAGGGACTGAAGTGAGGCTGACAGTTTGATTGATTCTTGTAAGTGCCGCTACTGAGGACAGAAGTGGCTTTTGCCTTGTTTCAGTTATCACGAACCTTCCCCAGTTGCCATGAGCTTTTGAAGATGGCAGAATGCAGTCTCACAATGAGACTGACCAGCTTTTTTAGTATCCTCAGATGCACGTCATCTGGTCCCATGGACTTAGGTGTGTTCATTTGACTTAAATGATCCCTGACACTTTTCTCTACTATAAGTACCACCTCATTCCCACAGTCTCTGTTAGTAAAGAGTTATCAGGGCAAGGGCAAACCTTAACAGTAAAAAGTGAACCAAAAATGGCACTGAGAAACAATGCAATCATCAGGAATTGTCAACATGGGCTCACAAAGGGCAAGTCCTGTTTAACTAATTTAACAAGTTTATTTGCACAGTGGATGAAGAAGGGCAGTGGATGTAATATTTCTGCATTAATAATACTGCCCTCACAGCATCCTTCAGTACAAGCTGTCCAACTGTGAAATCAGCAGATTCATGGGGCAGTGGGTGAAAAACTGGTTGAATAGAAGAGTTCGGTAGGCTTACAGAACACTGGATGAACTGGCTGAAGGACAAAGCTCAAAGGATAATCGTGAAGGGGCTACATCTGTTTGGTTACCGGTCATCAGTGGTATTCCTCAGGGTTCAATTCTAGAGTCAGTTATGGTCAATATATTTATCAATGATCTGGATGCGGGAGTTTAAACCATCATTACCAAGTTTGCTGATGATTCCACACTGGGAGTGCTGTTGACTCTCTCAAGGGCCAAGATGCCTTGCTGAGAGATCTAGATAGATTGGGGCACTGGGCTATGATTAAGGGGATGAAATTTAACAAGTCCAAATGCTGGATCCTGCACCTGGGATGTAATAATGCAGGCACAAGTATACACAGGGAGAGGAGTGGCTGGAGAGGAGCCCTGAAGAAGGAATCTGGGGGTGCTGGATGACACCAGGCTCAGTATGAGCCAGTGGTGTGCCCTGGCAGCCAAAGGGCAAACTCCATCCTGAGGTGCATCAAACACACTGCATACAACCAGCTGGTCAAAAGAGGTGACTATCCCATGGTACTCAGTGAGCATGGGTGTGGCCTCACCTTGAGAGCTGTGTGCAGTTCCGGACCCCAGCATTTAAGAAGGACATGAAGGTCCTTGAATGTATCCAGATGAGGGCATCAAATCTAGTGACAAGGCTGGAAGGCAAGTCCTATGAGGACTGGCTGACAATTTTATGTTTGTCTAGTTTGAAGAAAGGGAGTCAGAGGCATGACTACTTTTCTCTCTACAGGATGCTGAAGAAGGGAACTGGAGAGGGAGGTACTGATCTCTTCCTCCTGGTATGCAGTGACAGGATGCGTGGGAATGCTTCAGAGCTGTGTTAGGGGATGGTTAGACTGGACATTAGGAAGAATTTCTTTACAGAGAGGGTGGTGAGACCCTGGAATGGGCTTCCTAGAGAGATGCTCAAAGCCTGTAAGTGTCTAAGAGGCATTTCAACAATGCCTCTAACAACATGCTATAACTTTTGGTCAGTCCTGAACTGGTCAGGCAGTTGGTCTAGAAGACCATTGTAGGTCCTTTCCAACTGAAATATGCTATGTTATGCTAAGCTATTCTGTTGTAGTTTTCAACCTTTTCCCTGTCCTTTGTAAATAAGTCCCCAGTCCTGCTGAGAAGAGGACTCACATTTTCCTTAACTCTTTTTTTTTTGCTGTAGGTTCACTTACAGGTGCTCTTCTGGATGTCCCTTGGGGCTCTTACTAGCCCCAATTTCAGTTGAGCTTTGGTGTTCTTGACTCCATTTCTAAATGCATGGGCAAAGTCTTTGCATTCTTCTCAAATGGCCTGTCCCAGCTTCCACCTACTTCATAGATCCTTTTTACGTCAAATGTCAGCCAGGAGTTCTATGTTCATCCACACTAGCCTTCTGTCACACTTGCTTCAACTTCTGTCCACTGAAATGAACACCTTTTTTACTCTGCAAGAGGCTGTATTTGATGATCAGCCATCAAGATTACTTCTCTTTATATGTGATGCAGAGTATACACTGAGAACTAGAAGGTGGTGGGTGACTGTTAGTCTTTTCTACACCTACACCTACCTTTACCAAATTAAGCACAAACAGTAATATAAATGGAAGTCCCATATGCTACTGGTATCACTACTGTAATTGCAGCAGATTAATTTACAGTTTGATGCTGGTACTATGCAATTATGTTGAAATGGTTTTGCAATACCAATGTCTTGAATTCCCAACATACAACACGTTACAAAAACAACTTTCTATTTGTGATACAAACCACTCGATAAATGCCTCATTTAGGAGAAATCTGGAAAAGTTCAGGAGAAAATTATATGCTTTATTAAAAATATGTACCTCTGAAATCCATACTGGTAGCTAGGACTGAATTTTCAGGTTGGAGAAGCTCTTAAGCTTTGTGTTACACTAACACATTGACAACTCAGGTACTACTATTAATCATTTCCTGTTTACATGATTCAGCACAGGGAAGAAAGTGATTAGCATTTATAAGCTAACTGGATCAAAAAATACATGACTGTCACTGTGCAATTATTATGATAGATTACTTCATTAAATGACCCAGTTTAAGATTTACATCACAAGCCACATCTGCTGATGTATTCTTCTCTACTCTTTTGGCAGAAACATAAAAATCTGCGTTTTGCCAAATTCAGACACTCCCTGTTTTGTGTACAATATTGCCATATACTTAGAGAAGTAAGTTTTAACATGGAAAGTTCACAGTGGGGAGTGATCTTTTCTCCCAAGTGCTGACTTCTCGATATTGATGCAAGACGGAAGAGCGCATGGCTTATATTAAATGATCTCTGCATTAGGCTTCATTTTTCTTGTCTTGTGAAAACATAGTAATGTTTTGTCTCTAGCTTCCTTACACACATGGAAAGTACTTAGATCACCATTAAGATCTTTCTGCATATCAACCCTCTACAATTTACAGGACCTGAAAAGGACAAGAGGAAAGAAGATAGGTCTAACTGCTAACACAAAAACTTCTAGAGCTATTGGAATCCTTCTGACAACTCATCAGTGTTTCTTAAAAGAAAAAAATTCAGGGTACAATCTAATATGTCACACAGTATTAGGCCTACCTATTTTCCAGCAATCTAGCCAATCCCTTTAGACAGAATTATCTGAATTAATTTTCAGTGTAACAAAGATCAATAGCAGCTTTAATTTTTGTTCAAAGTGAACTTCAAAAATCCAATGACACAACCCATGTTTTTCTGTCAAAGCTTTAGAAAGACATAAGATCTAATGGCTTTTTCAGATCTGTTAAAGAGTAAATACAATAATTCGGAGTTTTGTCTGAGGTCAAGTGTTAATCATGGAAAGCACAAACGTAAGAGATCAAAAGACAGTTTTGTGCTCTCTGAAAGATAAGCAAGAAATTCCTCATGAAATAATGGTGACTTTTTTACTCAATGTCACCAGAAGATGTATTAATGACAACACTGACAAGAAAAAAAAAATTTCATTCACATTTGAATTACATTTGAGAAAAAAAATAATCTTCAAAATTGCACAACTATAATTTTTATATACAGGATTCCATAAGAGTGGGAGATATATGACTTCAGTTGAAAAATAATCATGTCATCTTCTTTTCAGCTTCACAGAGCTTCTCATATTTCTTATACGGGAAATAGGAAAAATATTTTTAGATGACCATCATCCAAGAATGATGTGGCTGAATTACATTCAATGCTTTAGAACTGTAGCCACAGTGTACAGTTAATTTGCTTATAGCAGGCAGACTGTTCCATGAAGTGAGGTCAGTCGTAAGTGGGAGGCTAGGAAGACTTGCACTCAGTATTGATTCAGCTGTTTTCATAAAGGTATTATGATATTGTTAAAGCACTGTGAGCTAAATTAAAAACATAATAAATAAACTTTGGGATAGAGAAAAATATCAGTGGTAGGGATTTTGGAAGGATCTCTTACAAGAACAGTATTTGCACTACAGCAGTGATAGTACATTTTAGGTACGGCATGACAAGACTGTGACAACATGACTTGTATTCCTCCATGCTTTGAACTCACTATTTAAGCATATGGGAAAGACAATTTAATGTTTAATCAAGTATTTTATTTGCCTTACTAGTATTACAGAAAACATGAATCACATCCTTTTCTATTACTATTATAGCTGGAAGGTTTGCCTGGTAGGTATAACACTTAGCAAAAAAAATCATGAGGAAACAAGCAATCAAAAAATTTCCTATTTTCAAATAACAACCACGAGAAAATACTACATAGGCACTTAAAAAAAATTTAAAAAAAAAAAAAGAAGACAGAAATAAGTCGCTATAAATTTCTACTAAAATCATCTGAAGAAAAACTGAGTGGGCTGAAGTATGTACACAATATGGCCTAATCCATTAAACAAAAAAACTGCTAAACTGTGACCAGGACCTTAATACATAATGCATTAGTGATGCTTTGTTGTTTATTTTGTTGTCAGAATCTCCTCAGTGTATAAAATGAGCACTTTGCTAATCCACATATTTATAACTCACAGAACGCTCTGTATTTGTCAACAGATTTAAGAGCAATGCTGAAGCGAGGTCTCAGGTTGATTTCATTACATTTGCAAAGCATACTACACTACAGTATTGCATAACATCCTAGTAGATCTAACTTATTAAAAGCTAGCAATGATTAGGATCTGCTTAGGGGCCAGTTCAAACATCGGGATCTAAAATTTAGTTATAATGAGGCCAACAAATAACTAGCTTTTCAGCATATTTTTATTTGGAAGCTGATCTCTGAAATCCAGACTTAACATACGCATTACTGCTCTTCAACAAGAACTGGATCAAGCTCATTTTATAGCCACCTTCAAAAGTGGTTTGGTTTTATTACTGCAAGGCCACTGGTATCCTGTGGCAACTGTAATCTTTAACCATATGTGAAGGCACTTAAATATCTTATACAGCTCACGAGAAAGATTAGTACGCTAGGTATGGCAAGAGCCTAGCAATACTGAGCAGGAAGATACCAAAGCTTGGTGGACAGAAATCTTGAGAAGAATTTCTGTAAAAAAGAAGAATGAAATGAACCTTCTCCCTCCCCTATGCCCTCACAACCATGAATCAGATCTACGATTAGGTGGCTACACCAACTGGTACTTTCCTAGAGAACTGCTTCAAAAAGTGAAAATACAGCCCATATTCAAGCCCAGTAACTCAATGGCTAAGCCATTTACCTATATAATGGGAGGGAAAAAAACCAAAACCAAACCAAACATACTGTAGCGGGTTTGGTTCGCCAACCGGGCAGAAACACCAATTTAGTGTAGTGGTTTGATCACATCTATTTTACTCTGTGAGATAAGGACCAGAAGAAATGCAAAGCAGGCCTAAACTTTAAGGAATATAAAGAAGTTTATTACTAACAAATTTCAAAGTAACGAGAAATAAAAAGAAGTGAAAGCAAAACCCTCTTCCCTCCAGCACTCTCCAAGCAAAAACTCCTTCCCCACCCCCCCTCCCTTTTCTCCCTCCAGCACTCTCCTCTCCTTTCACCACCTCGCACAAAAGGTAACAATTTTGGTCAGGGTTACAGTCTTTAAAAGTCTCTTTCGTATGCTTAGGTAAAAAGGTTCCTTCTACTGATGCTGCAAAATTCTGATTTCTTCACAATCTCAGTAGTCCGCCCGGAAATTACCTACTGAAGTGAAATCTCTCCCATGAAAATTCCACAGTATATTCA
>VZTE01003954.1:13101-23492 GCA_013397775.1 Eulacestoma nigropectus | reverse complement strand
CCCCCGGGCTGCATGAAGGGGGAGGGGAGGCCCCTCCTGATTCAGAAGCCGAGCCAGATGGATTCGGCTGTCGGGCAGCCCATGGTTAGTTTAGCTGCTCGCGGCTCTGAGGGAAGGGAGAGGGGTGAGGGGGGGCCAGGCAGGAGCCCAGGCCAGGTCTGGGCCGGGCCCAGAGGCTGCCCGGGACTCCGAGGCCCCCATTTCTCCCTCAGGAGACCGGGAACCAGAGAGGAACCTCCCGCCCTTGCACGGGGTTTAAATATGCAAAATTCACAAAAGCTCATTGGCTTAAAAGCTCGTCAATCAACTCAGTTTCAACCCATGACACATACCCAAGGTGCCTCTTTTGCATTATTACATAAAACAGTTGAACTTCCAAGGGAGTACCCCAACAACTTGTATTTAAAAGTAATTTATAAGTTTGTCTGTTCTGTATTTAATGAGCATCTACACAGTTTTTCACATACGAAACATTTGTATGCTTGCATTTCATTTCTCACATTCAGGTTCAATAAATTAACTCTTAAATCCTTGAAAAGGAAAACAAGTAATTTGTAGCTTATAATAGGTTCATTCATAAGGATTTTCAGAGTACTTTCATTAAAATCTTGTAAATTCTTATTTTTATTCAATGTTCATGTTATGGTTTAAAGGACTGTGTCCAAATCAGTTTTAAATTAATTTTACTGAGTGTCTCCCAGGTAAAGTAGAAACAATTGGTAAGATTAGCTTTTACCCCAAACTATATTATAGTGGATGCAGACCTTTTCTCAAAAGCACATTTATCACTTCACTTCTAAGACTACTTCTTTGTATATGACAAAGAATAGCACTTCTGTTCTATATTCAGTATGAAAGATGATCGATAGCACTCCACCTGCTAAACTGTGTTTTCTGCAAGAGACATATTTTTAAAAGGTTCATAGAGTTTATCGGCACAAACCCAGTATTAGCTTTTTAGGTTTAAATGAATTTTACATACAGAAAACAATAATCAATACATGTACCAAATGAAATGGGCTGTTAGAAAGTTAAACTCTGTTTAAATATCCTTTGCCAAAGACAAGGATAAATGTTGCAGCTTCTAAACTAGCAAATAACTAGAAATAGTATCATTTATGAATTTAAAGAAAAGAAAACAAAACAAAACACACCAACAATCTGACACAATTACCAGGACAACCACTGAAAAGGACTGTCTAGTTTCACATGTTCTAGAGACTTCTTGTTACAAGCAACTTCTGCTAGACTAGAGGTAACAGATCACTCAAAGTATAAGTAAACATCAATAAGGAAGTATCCTATATAAATAAGGTTATGCACTAGAACCCCTAAATGATGTGACAATTGGTTTTCCAGTTTTAAATTTACTGAAAACTTTTAACATCAGCAGGTTCTAAACTACTTCTATGAGCAATACAGTTTCTTTTCCTTTTTTTTTCCCTAATCCTCTAATTCCAAAACTTTGAAGTGAAGTATTTATTTGGATCAAAGTACACACACAAAAAAAAAGTGCTATAACACAAGGACCTTGTAAGAAGAACTGTAGTGCTGTAACTTGTAAGAGGAATACAAGGAAATAAGTAATTTCTTTGGTCAGCAAGTGAAAGCACATATACTGCACGATGGTCCTACAGGTTACAAAAGCCTTCCAACATCCCCTCGTCATATACCTCTGCCTAAACAGTTAATGGTTAGTGGAACACATGCTGTTTATGCCTTTTCTTCCAACAGCTATGCCAGACTGGATTGCCTTTCATCCCATGACTTCATTTGTCCAAGAATAAGGCATGACAAAGCTAAACTGCATGTGCAGGCATGCTCATGTTATGCAGGTCTGGACACCTCATTTTCCAGTCGCAAAGATAAGTGTGGTGTACTCTGCAAGCTTTCATGCCTAGGAAGCTCTCCAGTGTGCTAAAGGGAGATGGCACGTTTCCACATCTCCCTCAACACTCAGGGCAAGGACTGCATTGTGACCTGTTCAATGTACACATTCCAAACACAGACACGACTCTGAAATACAGATGAGATGCAGACTTGCTGGAAGAACAAGGAACTGAAAGTGACCACCAGGTGATCTTCCATCAGCTACAACTGGTCAAAGCAAACTGCACAGAGTGATGCTACCACAATAGCAAAGTTCACAGTACTGACTGACAAGATAGAGCAATGTATTAACGCCATGATTAGCACCAAGAATCTCTGAGTGAAAGCAGTTGCTAGTAATAAAGAGAATACTGTATTTGAGACCTGTCCTCTAGGTACCTGTCTGTTCTCAAGCATTATGTAGAAAATGCTGATTAAAAGCCAAGAAGTGTTGACCTACTTGTCCAACTGCCAAAACGAGTAGGTTTGGGGTTTGTTTTTCCTACAAATATAACCAACACATTAACTCTGCAGAGTTTTATTCAAGAGAATTGAAACACCTGATTAAACAAGAACCCTAATATCAGGTGGATCACATCTGCTTAGATACATGTCTTGAACAGTTTGTTTATCAGTCTTTATTTTCAAGAAGGCTCTGAGCATCTGAAGGTTTTTCACAGCTCCTGTGTCTGAATACATGTCCTCAAGACCTGAATGTGTGCTTTCATCACGTAATTCCTGGTTTGCATTAACAAGCCTTCTAAAGGTCAGTCAATTTGGAAGATTAGTGACGAAGACTCTGAGGAACACTGTGCAGTACTCCACAGTCTGAAAGACTGTTAGTAAACTAAGGTTACTGCATTTTGTCCTGTAGGTAGTCTAAACTGGAAGAACTTTGTGCTGCCAGCAGAGAAAACCAAAGATGGTGGTAGGATGCATGTGTGACTTACCAGCACAAAGATGCTGGTAGTGGCCAACTTCTGGTTTCATGTATTACTTTCAACAAGTTGCCTTCGTATCTTCTGCAGTTTGGAGCTGACTGTTGGTAACAACAATGCTAGTAATAAAATACCAATAAAGTACTGACAAGCAAGAATTTAGGTTTTTTCTCTCTAAGGTGAACGCTATGACAGTAAAGATATACAGAAATAGTTACTAGCTTTTTTTGTTTGCTTTCAGGAGAGCACTTAATTGATTATATGTCAGTAGTTCACACAAAACAATTAAAGGGCAATGTTTATCAGATTTAAGCTGCACTGAAAAGGTTTTACTTTTGCCATTCATGCAACAGCATCTGATTTACTAATTTGTGCAAATATAAATGGCATAATGATTAAAACAAGTGTTTCTCTCCTTTGTGACCCAGCTTTAACTATGGCTCACCTGGTTTTCAGTAACACTGCCAGGAAAAAGGACATGTTCAGCAAACTCTTTCTAGGCAATGCTCATGTGTGACATACTAAGGAGCTTCATCAGTTTGATACAATGGTCTATTGCCTTTCTTTTTTTCTCACTAGTACCTAAGTTACTGCTCATTATATTCATTAGTAACTTAGTATCTTCTCTACGGTATTTATAGGTTTAATTAAGTCATCTCTCTGCAAGACACTTCCTTCTGTTATTGTCT
This sequence comes from Eulacestoma nigropectus, assembly GCA_013397775.1. Taxonomy (NCBI): domain Eukaryota; kingdom Metazoa; phylum Chordata; class Aves; order Passeriformes; genus Eulacestoma; species Eulacestoma nigropectus. The sequence goes on along the minus strand of VZTE01003954.1, from coordinate 19,996 downwards.
ACATGCCTGTTCAAACTACATTTTTTTAAAATTCACTAAATACTTAAAAGTCATTAAATCTAAAAATTATTAGTTTTGGAAATCACAATCCTAAACCATGAAATAAATAACTAAACTGTTAAGGAGGTGCTAGATATTTCTTCTTAAGCTACTAACCTTAGAATGTTCATGCTTGCCATTTAAATGAATCAGATTACCACATTGGGCATCACTCCAGTACAGAGCATTAAGTAGACAACACACCTCAGCAACTCAGCTTCTCTTCATTTTGAGAATCTGTCACTGACTGATAGGTTTTGGTGGGTTTTTTCTCTCTCATTTCATATTTCTCACTCTGCAAGACTGCTTTATTAGCTAAAAATTAACACTTGCTCTATGGGATAGTATGAACTGAGAACCCATGTATTGTATACAAGCTGCTGTGCATTATTTAAAGAATACTAAATGAGCTTTGAGTCTGTCATTTACTCTATTCCCCTAATGAGAATGCCAAATGCTTGGTTTTCTGTTAAAAAAAAAAAAAAAAACAAAACAAAACAAACTTCAAAACGTCATTTTTTGCTCCTAGTAAGAATTAACACTATTTTAATAAAGTATATTGAGATTTCCCTTAGACTTGTTTTCTTTTACCAGCTTTACAAACATTCTGTGTTATGTCAATAAACATCTTTTCTATTTAGGACTCCTCTAAACACAAAAAAATGGGTATGATATATGACAACCTTTCTAGTTACTAACATAGGAAAACTTTCTGGAGCTATACTTATGAGTGCAAAGACATCAAAGCTAGCTCTAAATAAATCAGCTTAGGATTGAAAGCAATATTACAGTTTAGTTTGATGTGCTCCTTTGATCCTCTTCTCTCCCCAGCACTTTGACAGTATTTTTGGAACAGAGTTTGTCAGGTCAGGCTCAGAGCTGCACAGAATCTCTGGGCACACACAGGGTTTCCTGGTTGAGTCCCCCACTGGACTGGAGATTTCTACACTACTGTACAGCACTGTGCAGACATTCCTACATTATCTTCTATATCTTCTAGACACTGGAGATTAATTGCAGTAGTGGTAGGCAAACAGAAGGAGTCATAAGATACTAATTTGATTTTTTATATGCAATGCATCTTTGTATTATTCACAGACAACAATAACATTATTTTAAGGGAGACATTATACATGCATGACCAACACTGAGATGTTTGTGGAAATATTCATATTGTTCACTGAAATACATTTTTACACATCACATTTCTATGCACTCTTATCAGTACACTAGCTTTGTCCACTACAGTCCTTCCATGTCCATTTCCTCAGGTCAAGCTTACCAAGAATTAACCACAAAATGTAACTTATTTTTTTCCTGTACAAAGGAAATCAGAAACAACCCATAGAGCAGAAGGTCAAATAATCTTTTTTTTTGCCTCCTCCTCTGTATTGCCTCCTAGATTGCGGTGAGAGTATAAGACCAACAAGTTCTTCTCCTGTGTAACTCCTCATGGAGGTTCTCATGGATGAAAAGTTGGACATGAACCAAGAGTGTGCATTTGCAGTTCAGAAAGTGAACCTCACGATGGGCTGCACAAAAAGTGGAGTGGCCATCAGGTCAAGGGAGATGATTCTGCCCCTCTACTCTCCTGAGACCCCACCTAGAGTGCTATGTTGAGCTCCAGGTTCCTCAGCACAAGAAAGATGTGCGCGGCCACAAAGATGATCAGACAGTGGAGCTTCTCTCCTACAGACTGAGAGAGCAGGGCATGTTCAGACTGTATCTCTGAAGGCTGCAGGGAGCACTCACTGCAGCCTTTCAGTACTGTGTTCATTTTGCTCAGCCTGGTTTTTGGTAGCAGGAGAGCCACAGAGGGGGCTTCTGTGAGAAGCTGCTGGAAGCTTCCACCGTGTCCAGCAGAGCCAGTCTCTGATGGCTCTGAAGAGGGACACGCTGCTGGCCAAAGCTGGGCCTATGAGAGAGGTTGGTAATGCCTCTGTGATAACATAGTTGAGAAGAAAAACAAAACAAAGGGAGGTGCGCATTTTTTTTCCTATCTAGAAAAGAGGAGGAGGTGAGAACATGTGAGGGGAACAACATTGCAACACCAAGGTCAGTGGAGAAGGAGGGGGAGGAGGTGCTCCAGGCGCTGAAGCTGAGATGCCTCTGCAGGCTGTGGTGAGGACCATGGTGAGGCAGCTGTGCCCCTGCAGCCCATGGGAATCCACTGCAGATGCAGATATCCACCCACAGCGCAGGGGGGAGGTGCCTATGCTGAAGTGGGTGGAGGAGGCTGTGATCCAGTGGAAGACCTGGTAGAGAGAGGGGGCCCTTGCTTCAAGGCTGGAGCAGCGTGTCCTTGGAGGACTGCACCCCATGGACGAGTGATCCATCCCATAGCAGTTTTGGGAGGACTGCTGCCTGTGAGATTGGACTCACGTCAGAGAGGTTCACAGAGAACTATCTCCCATGGGAGAGACCCCATGGTGCAGCAGGGGAACAACTTCTCCCCCTGAGCAGTGGAAGAAGAACTCGTGTGACAAACTGACCAAAACCCCCACACCCTGTCTCCCTGCGCTGTCAGTGGGAAGGAAGGAGGGGTTGGGGGGAAGAAAAGATCTTTTTAAGGACTTATTTTATTTCTCACTATCCTCCTCTGATTTTGTTAGTAATAAATTCACTTAGTACTTCTAAGTTGAGCCTGCTTTGCCCTTGGAGTGTCTTCTCCCAGTCCTTATCTCACCTCATGAACCCTTTGCTAATTTTTTTCTCTCCTCTACCCAGCTGTGGTAGGAGAGGGTGAGTGAGCAACTTTCATGGGTGCCCATCACAAGTACCTAAAAGAGGCCTATAAAAAGGAGGAAGAACAGCTTTTATATAGGCAGACAGTGATAGAACAAATGTGCATGGTTTGAAACTCAAGGAGAGATTTTAAATTCATCTCAGGAAAAAAATTTTTACCCAGATGTTAATGAGGCCCTAGAACAGGTTGCCCAGAAAAGCTGTGGATGCCCCATCCCTGAAGTGTTCAAGGCCAGGCTGGATGGGACCCTGAGCAGTATCAGGGGTGGTGGCATCCCTGCCCATGGCAGGGTGGTTGGAACTACATGAACTTTAAGGTCCTTTCTGAGGTTCTATTTTCCCTAGAGAAGAATGGAATTATTTAGGTTATACATTAAAAAAAAATCCTGAAATAAAGTATTTTTTAGAAGTAGTAGCACTTTAGAATTGAAATCAGCAAAATTATGGGGTAGGGAAACAATTTGTCTTTGCTTTTTAATCTTTACATGCTTGTGCAAAAGAATAAGTTAATAGTTCCATCAGTTGAGAAATTACATTAAGTAAATTTTTGCCAGTCTTTATTCAATGTGTACAGCTGAAATACCCTTCTTCAAAAGTAAAATCAAGCCCCTCAACTCTAAAGCAATTACTAGGTTACTTATAACCATACTAAGAGTCACAGTTAATATCAAGAAATATCTGTCTGCTTTGAAGCTCATTTCTTACATATATGAGGGTACAAATCATCGCACAAGAATTCAGCATTGAGGGGTTTTATTAAGAGACTTTTTAATTGAAGATTTCTTCATGAACACAGAAAAAAACATCTTGCAGAATATTTTTTGCAAGACGGAATGAGACACAACAATGCAGTTTCTGGTGGACAACTTTTTTATCTGTGTTCCACCAAGATGATTAATCAGTTTTTTTATGCAATCCATTCCAGAACCACTTTACCCTTACTGTTAGAAAGGTTTTTTTCTGAAGAGTAACCTAAAGCTTTCTTGATGCAGTTTGAGTGTATTACCGACTTTTCCATTTACAGACTACATTCATGACCCTGTCCTCCCATTGCCCCTTCCATACCTTTCAATTTCTAGTTTTCTGTAAGCTTAAGTTCATTAGGTTTATGCAACAAGTATCTGAAACAGAAACATCCAGCTAAATATAAAAGAAACCTGTCTTTCTCAGTGGTTTATCACTACACTTAAAATTTAGCATACAGAGGTTGTAATATAAATCTAAACCGCATACCTTCTGGCAAGCTACCAGCATTCCTTGACTATGACAAATTCTTCAAAGCAAAAAAAGCACCCCTGGGAAACTTGTTAATGACATGGCACAATATTATTTCACCGAAGGAAAAGAAAAAAGGATGGAAGCCTTTTCCTCTAATTAAAAATGAAAACTTTCATTAAAGTAGTATACATCACACAATTATTTTTTTTAAAAAAGTAAGATTCTGCTATATTCATGAATCACTACTGTGTATAAGAAAATTAAATAACATAAAATTAAATGATAACAAATGGGTAATTCATGGAAGTAATATGCACTAAGTTTAAGAGTTTTTTCTTAAGGTAGAAATAAGCTCATCTACTGTATCAAGACTCTAAGGTCTGCTACCTCCTTTTTCTTCAGGAATGAAAGTCAAAGCAAAAAAAGAAATCACTACTGGATAAGAGATGAAAGGATAAAAAGCTTCATACTATACATAAGTTGTACCTTTTCAGAAAATACAGATTATTTAGGAGACTTGATTGCTGGTATCTTCCACACTTTATTTAGTTGTATTATTTATCTATACAACACCAACTATATGCCAATACTTAAAGTAAAACACCATTTAAGCCAACACACAAAACCCTCAACTACTATTTCATATACATGATAAACTACTAGACTCTAGCTATTACATTAAGTTACTTTCTTTGTCAAAATAATAAATGCATTTCACAGAACTGTAGACATTTGGTTGGGAAAGTACATCAAGAAATAGTCCAGCCAGCCTTCCCAGGTTTTTAGCATTTAAGTCTATCTGGTAATACAGGATCTCTGCATGCAACTTACTGACAAAACATATAGTCACTCTATGTCCAAAAAAGGCTAGAAGCTGGCCATTTTGTATAATAAACCAGAGTTCTGCCACAATACTTCATCTCTCTCAGCTACCTACTTACTGCCACTCCTGTTTACACAGGTGACAGAGTCACAAGCATATTTCTTAGGAAAATCTTACCTACAAATTTTTTTTCAATTCAAACCCAAAAAACTTACTGATGAAAATCCAGTCAATTTTTAGAAACTATTTTTTATCTGTATCCTTAGAGTTTTACTCTAAAATACCTACTCCAATATATCTAAAGCTTTGTTTGTATTTTCAGTTTACCACCATACTATGCAGAAGATACAAGCCATTACTTCATATCACATATAGAAAAATGAGACCACAGAAAATAAGGTGGCTTCAGCAAAGTCAACACTGTAGTGAGATCAACATCCAGTTACCATTTCATCTTCATTTTCAGTTTCTTCTAGTTTTTCACTTAAGACTAATCTTTCATCTTGTCTTACAATGTTTTCTACAGTGCTGCTTGTAAGTCACTCTATTCTTCTAGATAATATATCTAACACTCAGAAATAAAGCACTAAAACTGAGAAACGGCAGTAATAGAAGGTCAACATAAATCATTAAGCTACTTGGTTAAGTACCACCTATATTGTTCAGAATTTCAAGAGTTTGTTCCATGTTTATGCAGACACTAATAAATATTTGCTTCCTAATTGCATGTGAAGTTTTAAATATGAAGTACCTGAACAAATATTCCCTCCTTCCCTCCCCCATAATAGGGCTACCGCTTACTGTCACTCTCAAACACAACATGAAAATAAGTGAAGCTTGGGAAGAGAAACTGCTTCAGGACAATGCCAGCTCCGTGTAGGAGGTGCAGAATTACCCTGTAGCTAAAAAAAGAGAAACTGCAAATTTGCCAGTCTTTTTAAAAAATAACATCGTATGATAGCAAAGAATTTAACAAGACAGTGCTGAAGCTAGCTTAGCAGCAAATTGGTATATAAAACATTACATACCTCAGCATTTTGCAGTATTTATTTTTGACTAAGGTAGTTTTGCTCATTTTTCCTTTATGCTTGCTTTCCCCTCCTCCCCCCTTCACATTTTTCAATCTTAGGACAGGCTCACAATTTCTACACTCCAGTTTGTACTAATTTCAAATCACGCTGCATGTGAGACAGGCAGAGGGGAAAGTCAGGTTACACATTACAATGAAAACCTGGTTGTCTCACATCTCTGCTGGTGATTTCTAAAACAATCTGGGTCCTATTTCACATCAGCATCAGCAATGAATTTTCATGAAAAAAAACAATCCCTTCTGAGCCGGTACAGAATAAAATCAACCCTCAGTATATTTGCTGGCTGGAGCTACGATTTGAAATTGGTTAACATTCTGCTGACACTGCACATAAAGAAACAGAGCTGAGCTCCCTAAGTACTATTTATACTATGCTCTTAACTAAAATGCAATAAAAAGTGGGTTTGATACTGAAATAAGGTAGCAATGAATATATAGTGAGAAAATAAACTTCTTGACGTTATTTTTGAGTTAGTTTTGTTAGCAGTATCACACTTTAAACAAAATATGAAGTATAAGCTGTCAGAGACTGAAAAAGTTCATGCCTCAAACATTGATGTAAGTTTTGTTCATGACAAAGAAGCTGTGACTGAAGAAGCCTCCCTGAAGACTGGTACTTTGGACTGAAAATCAAACTGCTGATTAGATAAAGGGAAACCTATTGTTCAGTCATCTCAGGCAGAGGGGAAGGTATGTATCCACAAAAGGCCAAAGCCACCAGCTGCGCTGAGTTTGGGGTGGGGGGTAGAGCACAGCTCACAGAAGCCAGGTTTACACAGACTGCCCTCCCAGCTGGGGGGGAAGAGGAGATATCGGATGCGTGGTGTAACCTCTGGTCAGAGGCAATAAACCCCCATCCTCCATTACACAAACTGGCCCAGCTGTGGAAGCCCCCAACCCCACAGGCTACAACCATGGGACTTTCACGTGAGAGGCAGCTGAGGGGATGTCACAAACCCATCAAAGACCCCCCAAAGTGC
>VZTE01003954.1:0-12886 GCA_013397775.1 Eulacestoma nigropectus | reverse complement strand
CCCCCCAGCTTATTCTCCACTCCTTTCTCTCTACTTCTTTCTTTCTCTCTCTCTCTCATATTTACTATACAATAAAACCCATATTATTGTCACTGGCATATGGTCTCGTTTGCACCTTAATTTGGGCAGAGGAATTTCTAAAGAACCCTAATATTAACTGGATCCTAATATAAGCCAGTGATGAGACATTTGTTTGTATAAAATTTTATCTCTCATGAATTGCAAAGTTCCTTGCCCACAGACTGTTTTGTTATATTTTGCTGGGAATATGCCAATCAAATTCTGTTCAACAATACCACAGCAACAAAAAGCAAAGTTACATGCTGTTAACTGTTACATTCCCTGTAGCATGGTTAGAAGGCATGGAACTCCATGGTCAACCCTTTGTTGAAGGGGTAATCCTTTCTCTTGTATTAACAGTACCTTCCATATGAAAAGTCACTGGGAGTAGGATCCTTATTGTCTATGAAGAGAGAGATCCAAAAATCATCTAAGCACATTAACTGGGAGCAACACAGGCTGTATAAAATAATATAGAAGAGATTTCAAATTATTACTTTTAAAAAGGAGCCTCCTTGCACTACTCTGAGTGATGAAGCAGTTCCCAGAATAAAACTCTAGAAATAGCCTTTTGCTGATGCACATCCTGTTAGGATGTGGCACATCGCCAGCTGGTGCATAATAATTTACAGAGCACCTTGTGAGCAGGAACAGCTCAGATTCTCAGATGGTTTCAGCACAGACAGACTAGCAATCCATAACAGTGCCATTATAAGCTCTTATCCTCCATAAAAAATATGCATTCATACTGCATTCACCTCATAAGACTAGACTGCAAAACTTTTGAAGTCATCTCTCAGCACCTTCAACATATAGAATGCATAACCTACGTTCCAGTTCCGTCCCACCTCTGAAACCACTTGAATCTCCTGGTTACTAACACATAGCAAAGATACTTTGCCATCTTGCTTTCTAGATGCACCAACAGCACTTGACTCCTTAACACCAACCATCATAACTGCTCCTCTACCGGTGGCAAAATATTCCCTATGTAAATGGACTCTGGCTTCGCCAGCCTGAAACCGCCTCACACACATTGCTGGTGAGTTGTCGTGACACTGACGTGTACATACCACTGCTGCTTATGGAACAGCTGAGATAGGGCTTCAGAGATTTATTTCATTAGTCACTGTATATGCATCCAGGTACACCTTCATTAAAATTAATTATGTTGCAGATATTTTGTGATGTTAATGAGCTTCCTGCAGAATTATTTTTGTTAGGCATTGGTTAGTAGCTTTATTTGCTCTGTCAGTCACTGTAGGTGTGCCATCCTGCAGTGGGTTTTACCTGACAGAATTTTCTTTTCCCTCCCCCTGCTCCTTCTGAATTTTCCTGGCATTCCTCATCCCCTTCAAAGTTTGTTGATCAAGATTTTACAGTATTATAGATAACATTAGTCTTATGTAACACTGCTGAATTTACATAGAAAGTGAAAGGTGTAAACTACAGATTCTTGAGAAACTTACCTATTGCTATTATACTCAATCTGCACCTCATGATAATAAAATGCAGGTTGATCTAGATATAAAAGAAACATAGACAGATCTGGATCTGCTGGAGGGTTTTGGGTTCTTTTTTTTTTGGACTGATATGTTTTCTTTATCATTTTGCCAATAATACCAGTTTTAAAAACTAATGTGAACAGCACTTTTTGTTCAAAAGTGGTTATTTAATATTGTAGGATTATTTTAGATGAATTGCAAAGCCTCTTGTAAAAATTTAATATCAATAAAAATACAGTAGTTTATGAGCTGGAGAGACTAGACCCACACTTTTAGGATGTCTTGAGGTGGCTCTGGAACTTAGAGGAGACTGGGCCAGTAAAGCTTTAGAGTATAGTGCCCTCTTACAGCTATTGACAAAGTTTGAAAGCTTCAGAAAAAACTCAGGCTTGCTACATTTTCTGATCTCAAACTAAGATACTCGTGAGTATGACCTCTAGCATGTTCCAATCCTGTTGTGAAATTTGGCCCAAACTCTTATTTACAGGCAATGGGAGAGGTGCTACACAGATGACATTCTTACCTTTCCACTGATTTAGTGCATCAAAATTTTACCAGCACTGGATAGGAAATTTCTGTTAGGATGCTTATTTTTAGAATGGAAGAAGTAGAATTGGAAATGTACAGAATTAACAACAGACTGAATATAAAGAGGTAATATTATCTTCTCCTAATTACACCAGTTCTTACACTCAGACCTCTGTGCTACATATATCCTAGTAAACTAAGCAAGGCTGGGCAGAGCTGAACACCAGCTTTGGTATATTATCAATACCGTTAAATTGAGACCTGATTCCTAAAACAACTTTGGCATATGCTGGGCAGTACTCATAACAGCTGTTATGGAAATAACTGCTTGAGGAAGAATTTAGTCACCAGCAGGCAAGTCAAGCTGCACAACAACAGCCAAGCTCTGAGACAGAAAATTGTCCCTGGTGTGGTCTATGTATTAGTTAAGATTCAGGCTTAATGGTCTCACAGCACTGTACATGGGGAGAATCACATGAATAAAGAAAAATACTGTATCAGGTTGCAGAATTAATGCATCTATCCATTTTCAGCTATAAATAAAATATTTTATAATTCTAAATTCACTTTACTATCTATTTTGTGTGAAATTTAGCTTTCCCATATATTCAGCATAAAATTATATAGCAAAGAAAGTTTGGAAAGTCCTGCCTTTTAGAAAAAAATTCATAGAACAAAGGTTATTAACCATTTTGCCAGAGTACTGAGAAACAAAGGGTTTGAAAAAAATTTGGTTTCCTAAAGTATTTGGTTAAGTTTCCTTTAGTATTCTACTACCTCATTTGCTCTTGCCCCTGCCAAAAGTACTGCCAAGCTCCTTCTGATAGTCCTTGGCCACTTTCTCCTCCACTAGCACTGGATGCTGTGCTTCCCAGCTGTTTGTCTACACATTAGGAAAGAGGGTAACATTCGCTGAGCCTGGCTGGGGAATAAGGGTTTGTCAGCTGTCCAGTCAGAACAATATCTCATGGAGCAGCTGTCTGCTGCCTCTCAGACTGAATCTCATTCATTAGTAGGGAACTAAAAGGGGAGAATATTATTTTTGAGGGGTTTCTTGTTTTTACATAACAGAAATGAACTTGAAGATTGACTTTTAAAAGAAGTTACTTCAGGGAGGTAAACTGGAAAAGAATACACAAAGAAACTTCAGTGAGCAACAGACACTGATTCTCTCGAGAATCTGAATCAATGCAAACAACCTCCCGAACCAACACATCCAGCTGACAAAAAAAAGGCCTGTGAATTAAGAGGAGGTTCTCAGCACCTGCAATTATTTTCTCACAACAGCCTACAAAACCAGTCATTTTATACATGAAAATCTAGTACTCAAACAGTTCTAATGTATATTATCAAAGAGATTTGTTAATTATGTTAAAATAATTGATAATTTATTAAGAAAAGCAAGACAAAATAACATTAAGTACCAAGAGCACTGAAATTATTTTCAATACAAGCTGGATCATGCCACAAATGTTTACTGTTAAAAAAACAACTTTTAAACAAGATTTTATGTTGCTGTAGAAGTGATGCAATGTACAAGTGCAAAGTTTTATGTAATAGTAAATGAAGTCCATGTAACTTCTACATAATAAACAGAAAGGATCTCTTAAATAATACTTCACATTTATCAAGAAATAAAGCACTACTTCTGAATAGCCAACTAATAAAAATAAGAAAAATCAATATTTATGTTCAGGATTAACAAAAATTCATTTAATTATTTTACATAAAGTACTATCTTAACCTTTTCACAGTTGACAGAACAGTTCCAAAGCTACTTTCTATTAGCCACTGAACAGAGTCCAAACACAACTATAATATGCTAAAAATACATACCTTGAACATACATATCTTAGCAAAGCTTTTCAGTATGTTAAGAAGTAGTAACAAATTTTGCCGTCGAATTGTCATTTTTATACCACATATAATAAGTACTAAAGTTCAAAGAGGACACAATCTTAATTTTATCTGTTTTGAAGAAAATTATCTTCTGGTGAAGCCATCTGATATTGAGGGCACTTACTAACTTGGAAGAGCAACTCCCAAATTACTCAGGATGCGCAGTCTCACAGACCAACTCCCAGATGACATTACTGTGAGTGGTAGAGTTTGACAGGATTCCAAGACATGACACCAGGCCCACTATTTTACTCGCCATCACAAACTCGTCCTCCATCCATCAGGCAATGGAGACCACTTCTACTGCTAAATACCTTGTCTTCTACAACAAAGCAATTAGGAATTACCGGAACACCTTTATTTTATAGCATGCTATCTGATGCAAGTACCAGCACAACTTGGTACTCAGCCCTAACTGCAGCTACCCCTAATTGAGATAATTGCTCAGCAAATCAAAGCAGCCTAGTGAAGCAAATAATAAAGTGCCACAAACTGCTGCGCTAAATCTTTTTTTTTAACCCTCAATAAGTAACTCAACCCAAGTCTTCCTCTCCTACATGAAACAGGAAAATGACAAATTATTTTATGCCTCTATATTAACCAGAATCACTTATTTTCTTTACAAAATTTTGAAACATGGAATTGTTTATAAGTACAGAGGTTATATCTTTGGAGCAGAACACTTTACTCCAAAAACGGGTCTACCTGAGTGAGCATTTGAAAGTTAACCAGTACACAGTCTTTCCACTCAGACACTAAACAGTGTAGGAAGAGTTCAGACTCTATCACAAATTTTCCAAAATAAATGAGTACAGATTTCAGTTGAACATGAGGAGATGGTTTTTAAATACAAATATTTTTAAGCAACTGTGCAATACTTAGGATTTTTGAAAATCAGGTGTGGAGATCTTCACGTTGTTAAGTGAAAAGCTGAAATCTCAAAGTGATTTTCCTTTTTGATATATACACTTTTGGGACAGAAAAAAATGTCACAAGAAGTGATTCACCTCCTCCTAAAATAGTTTGCAAAGAAAATTGAGATGAAAGCTCTTCAGAGATGTCTGCTTCTTTCCTTTCAAAGAGGGAGTCCAAATTCCCCAGATTAGGTTTGTATTACTTTTAGAGATAAGACTCAGTTTAAGAAACTTAGATGAAGACACCTGCAGATACACAGACTGTCTAAGTGTTCTTTATAGTCAACAGAGATCTAATCCATAATAGAAGATATCTAATTCATAGCAGAATTAATCAGCTTACCATAAAATTAAGACCTCGGACACACTTCAAGTTCCATAAATGCAAGCAATTACTTTAATAAAAATCAGAGTCAACGAGTTCAATCCCAGTTCCTGAGGACATTTTCTCCTTAGGTCTTGAAAACTTCCAAAGACAAAGATTCTAAAACTCACCGTTTCAGGGCTTGACTATTTTCATCATAACTCTTATTTTATTCATCTGGAACTTCCTTTGTTTCCCATTATGACCTCCTGTTGTTTCCCTCAATAAAGATCCCGGCTCTATCTTACTGGAAATGTCCCTGTATGGGATTAAGGGGCTGCTGCCAGTTCCCCTTGAAGCCATCTCTTCTGAAAAGCTGAGGAAGCCCAGTGGAGCAGATTGGTAGCTCTACACCAAACTCATTCCAGTCTGTTAATGTCTTCCTCACATTAAGGGAGCAAAAACTGGATGCAGTATTCCTATAGAAGTGAATAAACACAAAGTAAAGGGAGCAGGAGTGGAAAATTATTTCATTAACCTACAGACTATGCTCCTTTTGGTAGGCCCATTAGGCCATTAGCCTTCATCATCACTGTGCGCACTGCTGGTTCATGTTCTGCCAACTGTCTGCCAGGACATCAGGTCTCTTCCAGCAAAGCTGCAACCTGACCATTCACTCCCCACACTAAACTGGGAAAGAGATTTAGTCTATCACAGGTGAGAAATTTAATATTTGTCCTTGTTGACTTTTTTGGCTATTTGTCCCGTATCAAAGCCACCTAAATAGCAACTTGAGCAAATTGAATGCCTCTCAATTTGGTGTCATTACTCCTCCTACACATGTTAATACAAGAGTGGTGAAATACTGGCTGTCATTTTCCCTGAAGCCCCATCCCCACACCTGGTGATGAGTTCACGGCCACAGTGCTGTGTGACCTTTCCCAGCTGGGAGCGTCACATTCACTGCTGAAATAACCATATCCAACCTATTTTACTTCCTATGGAAAATTCCTGTAGAAGTAAAATACTTATATACAATATTCTAACACAAACCGGCATTGTAATATTTTGCATTTAAAACAGAATGGTGAAATGGTTAAACTCCTGGCTCTTGAACATGAGCCAGCAGTGTGCCCAGGTAAGCAAGCAGGCCAACTGTATTCTTTCCTGAATCAGGAATAGTGGGCCAGCAGGACCAGGGGAGTGGTTCTCCCCTGTAGTCAGCACTGGTAAGACTACACATCGAGGGCTGTGTCCAGTTCTGGGCCCCTCACTTCAAGATGGACATTGAGGTGCTGGAGTGACTCCAAAGAAGGGCAATGGAGGTGGTGAAGTGTCTGGAGCACATGTCCTGTGAGGAGCGGCTGAGGGAACTGGGGTTGTTTAGCCTGGTGAAAAGAAAGCTCAGGTGACCTTCTTGCTCTCTCCAAATATTTGAAAGGAGGTTGTAGCCAGGTGGGGGGGGTCAGTCTCTTCTCACAGGGAACTAGTGACAGAGCAAGAGGACACAGGCTGCACTAGGGGAGACTGAGGTTGGACACTAGAAAGAATTGCTTCCCAGAAAGGCTGATCAGACACTGGAACAGGCGCTGAGGGAGGTGATGCCCCTGAAAGTGTTTAAGGAAAGAACTGGTGTGACACTTAGTGCCATATCTAGTTGACAAGGTGGTGTTCAATCAAAGATTACACTCTATTATCTCAGAGGTCTTTTCCAACCTAATTGATTCTGTCTGTCTGTGTTTAAATTTAATGTAAAGTTCCACACCAGTTTACACAAGGAGAAGAAGCATCCTGCTGTGGCAAATATTCTCCAAATGATATAAATGTTTATAGACTTCAACCAGATGATCTGAGTTTTTTAATTAAAGAATCACATGAAAGCAGTAGCAGAGTAACACTACAGAAATCGCATCTACTAAATCATCAAAATCTACATTTTGATGTTAATATTCTCATTTATTAGCGCTGCACAAGCAACCAGAGCAAATACTGTAGAGGAATTCCTTCAACAAGATAACTAATGTATGTTAACTTTTAAATCCTTGTGAGAAAAAAAAAACCTACACAAGTCTTCTAACATCAACTCATAGAAATTACCAAATAAAACCTACAGTGCATTCATCCTAAGTATGTTCATAAGACATGTAACATCTATTACACATACATTGTCTTCAGAACCAAAAAAAGAGTATGAAATTGAAGAAGGTTTTTTTTGTTTTGCTTCTTTCATTTTCTTGGGCAGTTGGGGAAGCATTGTTGACATACTATCTCCTTTCATGCTGCAATTAACAATATACCTTGTGTGGTATTTCAAATACGAAGTATTTCAAATATTAGCCAGACAGGAGTGAAAAAGTTACAATCCTAAGGAGAAAAAAGATTTTGCATTAGCAGGCACAATTTCCTCCCACACAACCTACATATATTTAAATGCATACACATGAATAGCTGCTTAAGAAAAAAACCTGCCAATTAAGAGTGTAAATTTCAAAAAAGCTCAAGTACTAACCATTATTCCCCAGGAGAACTTCTACTAGCATCAGTGGGTGTTAAGATTTAGCTAATACTGCTTTTGAAAACTTCAAACTTAATTGATCAACTTAGGAACAATGCAATTTGTCTTAAGTTGTTGCTACAGCTGAAGTATAGTGAATAAAGCAAGATTAATGACTCAGAAAAAGGTTATGCTGGTTTTGGCTGAGACCGTTTAATAGGTACTAGATACTATGAAGAAAATGAACTCTATCTCAACCAACAAGTTTTCTCACTTTTCACCTTCCCGTTGTCTGCCCATCCCCCCATGGAGGGGAAATTATGACAAAAGTTCATCTTTTTTCTTGAAGTCATGTTTATGTGGGTTTGCAAATTTTGATTTCATGTTCTCCCTAACAGCTGAAGTGAGAGGACTTCAAGTTACCTACTTGACCAGAGTTTCTCCCAGAAAAGCTGCTCATTTCTCTCTACTCCTACACATTCCAGAAACTATTTGTGGTACAGGGAAGATAAAAGCATGTTACTTTGACAACAGTACTCCAAGATACCATGGCAGGTCAGTTAGAGAAATTTGGCATACTTGTGCCTAGCTTTTGACACAATCTGATGAAGCACTAAGTTCTTGAGAAAAACCTATCTGAAGTTTAAAGTAAGGTACAAATCATCCCATAATTAGGCATAGACAGTCAGAACTGAAAAATTATTAGTTATAATTCTAATACAAAATTATATTGCAGTTAAGTGTCACGTATCTGGTATTATCTAAACTAACCCTTTTATTGCAACATGCGTGGCTAGAATAATAGGAGGTTTTTTTGGACCAACTTAAATATAAATCACAGATTTTATTCTCACTTTCCAAATCCTTCAGAAAGGAAACAAGCATAAACCTTCTACATGATTCTAATATATTGGAAGAGTTTTAAAAATAATGCATTTGTAAAATAATTAATAATTTAATTACCAAAAAGGTGTTTGGAACATCAGATTATTTTTTTTCTCATATCCTAACTTCATGTAACTGCAGGAAGTCCTTAGTGACACTTTTACTCCATGTCATGCTACACTTTAGATGTTACTATGGACATGTTTATAATAGCTCTCAAAAATAACTTAGATATTTTAAACAATGACAATCTTTAGGCATGAATTCCATAAATAACTGTGTAAATACCTAGCCATTATCTTTGTCACACAATACACAACTGGCTTAAGTTTAGCATACATGTACTACAAATGTAATACTGCTAAAATAGGATAGCTGTGTGATAATTAAAGCTCTGAATAAGAAAGCTAATGTGGTGGGTTGACCCTGGCTGGATCTGCCCCCTAAAACCTGGCTATGCAAGCCCAGTACAGAGAAACTGGAAAAAAAGAATGGCTTTCATCAGGCACTGTCAAACTGAACAAAGTATTATCAAGAACATGAAGCTATAGAAAACATATTCCATTTCACAAGAAAACAGGATATTTGGACTGTGACAGAAACAAGGTAACTCGAAGATTCTTCCTACTTCTGTTCTTTTTTGAACATGAAGTTTCATGAAATTATGAATCACTACAGTAATTAGAATTCATCATAATGGCACAAATTAAACAATTAATTATGTAAGAAAATTTTGGTATCTAACTAGACACAACTCATCAGTTTAAAATAGTCTATTTCAACTTGTGTTTCCTAGTGCAGCTCCATACACATACAGTTTTTAGAAAAACAGCAGCTCTTCAACACTTTAAGAATGAAGGTAAACCAATTTTAACTGTCACACAAGTAAAAAAGGAACTTCATAACTATACTTATGATAAAACTGAATGACGCTTATTCTTTCTGCCTGCAGCCTATATGTGAAAGCTAATTCAAATTTCTTTTCACGCTACCTTTTTTTTTTTTTTTACATACATAAAGACTATCAACTCTTACTCTTGTTGAGATTTGAGAATTATTTCCTTTCAAAGTTTTGGTTAAGTCATTTTGCTCACTCATTGTTTCTGTTGCTGTTCCGTGGAAATTCTTTGTCTACATGTTTCTGGAACTGTGATGCCTAGAGTGAGATGCAAGCCCCTAGCAAGAAGATAAAGAAGAATATTTCAGAATTCTTTTAACTTATTCAGCCTCTTCATATCTCTAACTGTAGCACTGATTTTTCCCCCAGTAGAATGATGTTCATTCATGGTCCATTACAAGCTTTTACACTGTTTCCTAGGGTAACGCTTTCTAGCTAGTCTCTGAAATGTGTAGCACACATGCAAAGATTATGATTTGTATAAAAGTAAAAAAGTTTGTCACTGCTTTTCTGACTGCCATCCTATTTATTTGGAGAGTTTATTTTCCTTCAGATCATTTCCCTTGTGTATGCTTATGCCCTTATAGAAAGTCTTACAGTTACTTTAATGCAATTTGCAATGAAATGATACCTGTTCCTTCCTCAGGCTGCTTCCCAAAGTGTTGAATAGTGCTCAGTCCAGAGCAGAGATAATTTTGGATATCACTCAGTCCATCACTTAATTTCATGGCAAATCACTTCGCTGATTTGAAAACTGTAGTCTGTCTACCACTCACCTAACAGTATTTCTGTATAGCTCCTGGTGCTCAGTGTCTACAACAACTCATCCAACAGACTGCCAAGTAGAACAGAGATATGACAGCTCTCAAAATGCAACACTGCCTGAAAATCAGGCATGATCTGTGTGTTATTTCAAGGGCAGTCCTCCACTGGAAGAGGCATTCTGCTGTTCCCCAGTGGTTTGATGCTGCTGTGCAAGCTCCTGAAAGAAGGGAGGATCACCATCTGCTTCACTGGTTTCTGGCCTGTTCAGTTGTAAGGGGGAACCAAGGAGAAGTCCACTTACATGTCAGAATGCAAGTTGCACATCAATAGTTGCACAAGGGTCTCTTTGTATCATTTAAATCATAAACACTTCTAAGGATGTCCATAGTTTGTTCTCAATTTTTAACTTCAGGAAAAGAAATTGGACCAGTATGTGAAATATTTTGATTGGGTCTTCACAGAAGATTAGACTACTCTAACTTCTATCTGTATCGCCTCTCAGTAAAAGTAGAGTTGCCACCAATGCCGTATTAAGTTGAACATTCACAAAGAGGTATAGCAACCAACCTACCTAACCTCCTGCCATTCAAAATGTACTTCCAAAAAAACCTAAAAAAGGTTTGGACAAGTAGTTAAGTAATTTACAGGCACACTTTCATTTAGGATTAAATGAATATACATGAAGAGCTGAAGAACAATAAGTGAAGAAACAGGGAGTTTGATCAAAACTCCAAGTTATTTTGCAACAAGAACATAGCTCAAAATATCTGAATTCATTTCTTTATTAATGTCACAATGCTTGTGTGTTTTTATAACTGCATGCTGGCTTTCTACTTTTTGTGTGCGAGAGAAGCAACAGAAGGCAGGCATAAATTTCCATCTATTTTGGTGTTATTTCCTAAGTTCTCTAAATATAAGGAGTAATATATTATTCATTCAAACATCTTTCAGAATAAATGCAACTATCAGACAGGTATCATAGTAAAATGTATCAGATGTTATAACAACCAAATTTAATTATATGATACAGTACTTTAAAAGATTTTCAGTTTTATGTTTGAGCTAGGGGTTGAACACCCAACTAATGATCATAAAACAACTGTGCTGAGTTATGCATTTTTACTAATTTAGTTCTGTGTTTATAATCTGAAGGGGCATCATTTATACATTTAAACACTCATTTTAACTAATGACCCATGCAATTGCTTACAGCAAGCATCTCTACCTCCCTGTTTGTCTTTTCAATATCTTCGACAACAAAAGTAACCAGGAGAAGGAATATGAATGTTAAGATTAAAGTAATTTCTTCACTATAGATAGACACTACATGTTAGATGCAGTTCAACCCTAAAGATATAAAGAACTAACTATAGTAGGCTTATAAAAACAATAAAGCTTTATAGAATTTTGTACAAAATTGAAATAAAAATTCATTAGAATTCAGTTTATGTAAAATTTGTAGGTATAAAGAAATGTGTCCTTATAGGTAACTATTACTTATTAGGCCCCTTGAAAGGAAAATGTTCAAATAGAAATTGTTTAAACACTAATTTTTTCTTGAATATTCAAGATGAAGTCAATTGAGGTTATCAGGGAAAAATAGGCCAAAATTAAAAACTGGTCTAGGAGATGGAGGCTTTACATATGACCATTAGCAAAAACAAGCAGAAGGGCTGAAGGAAGAGACTGTGTGGGTTGGGAAGAAACCATTTAGGAGCAATGTCTGCTAGATATTTCCAGCCGACATTCAGACGGCTCAGGTGTGCCATTTAGAATTCAGTTACAAAAAAAAAAAAGGTTTCTATGTGAGGATTCAGAGTCACTACAGAGGATTGCTTTGGTTGGCATGGGGCCTTGGGAGAAATGGGCAGGCTGCATCTGGCAGGAGACGAGACAAAGGGCAGGAGGCAAGACAAAGAGTAGGACGCTTAACAGGAGATTAGAAGAGACAGTGATCTGTGGCCATTAGAGATGCAAAAAGATGTAACCCTAGAAGCCGAAGTGCTGCTGAAAGAAGCAGGAAAGCTGGCCAGCAGTCAATCCCTTCAGAGTTGTTGGTGAGCCACGGGGGACATGGGGGCTGGACAGTCCTCATTGGACAGCCATGTTTTCGAACTTATGCCTCTTTTACTTGAAAGACATGGAAAGTCTGTGCCTTCCCAATCCCTTAAAATTATGTTGCATTGGGCGGCTTCCAAAGTGTCCATGCTAAACCCGAGCACTGCTTTTTTGTCAGAGGTGTGGGAGGAAGTAGGAGATCTATTACGGAATCACGCTACAAGAGGAGATGAGGCGGCCGCTCAAATGCTGCCTGCCTGGAGGGCGATACTGGAGGCTATTAAAATGCAGGAAAAGACTAACAAACAGAAAGCTGCTTCTGAAAGCAGTTCCCCTTCCACAGAGGGGGCGGCGGCTGACGCTGCGCTTTCTCCAACTGCCCCTGTACCCTCCGCTCCTGCGTGTCCTGATCCCTCTAACCCGCCTGCTACAAAGGTCACTCTTAAACCCCCTCATGCATTGTTGGTGGATTCAGAAGATGACCCCAGACCTATTTACAAAACCACTGCTGGGAAACAGGTCGCGGAGCGCAGGATGGTGCCGCGTGACAACGCAAATACCCCCATCACCCGTACA
>VZTE01003952.1:1599942-1626935 GCA_013397775.1 Eulacestoma nigropectus | reverse complement strand
TTTTTTTTTTTTTTTTTTTTTATGTTTTGCAACTAAGGTCAGATTTGTGTTCAGCCATAGAGATGCAGAGGCCAGAGGAGCTGGGTAAAATGACCATTATCAAAATGATAGGAAAACCAAAAGCAACCAAACAACATAATTTTTGTCTGATTTTCTTATTCTTTGCTTCCACTGATGTTTCATCTTAGAGTTTTTCCATAAGGGTATCCTAACAATTATATTACTGATCAGTAGTGAATATGAGAAGGATGTGCATTAACATTCTTGCAAGTGATGTGTAGCATTTCTTTTGTTCACATGCATTCTGGTAATGTACTAATGAACTTAGAAAAGTTTTCAAATATCTGCACAAGTCATTATTTCTATGAAAAATTTATCAGAGAATCACAGAACGTTTTGGGTCAGAAAGGACCTTAAAGATTATCTAGTTATAATCTTTATCCCAAATCAGAGTGCTCCCGAGCTCATCTCTCATTTATCATGACTTTAAAGAGGAATCTCAGTCCCCTTTGTCCAATGCTCGTGGAAAGTGACACTTCCAACATCAGCGCTACTTTCTTCCGCCAGCCATGCTGCGGAGGAGGCGGCTGTGCTCTTTCCCGCATTTCCCCGCTGTTATTTGGGAAGGCTCCTCCTCCGCTCGGCGCCGTGCGGGGACCGGGGCCAGGGGCTGCCTGGGGCTTCTCCCGGGGCTCCTCCGTGCCGGCAGCTGTAGCCCCGCCGGGAGCTCTGCACTCGCCTTCGCCCCGGGCAGCGCCACCGGCGGTGGGGCAGCCCCTCGCCGCATCTCAGGCGCCGAATGACAACATTCTAAGCAAGGGCCCCGACCGCGGCCCCGGCGGGCGGGACGGAGGCGGAGCCGCCCTATCCGGCCGTGGCCCCAGCTCCGACCCTGACCCCGGCCCGGGCAGGCGGGCGGGGCGGAGGTGGGGCGGCCCGGCGGGCGGAGCGGAGCGGAGCGGAGCGGAGCTGTAGCGCTCCGGAAGAGGGAAGGAGCGGAGCGGCGGCGGCTCAGGCTGCAGCGGGATGGCAGCGCGGGGCTCCGTGGGGGACGCCGCGCTCCGCCGCGCGGCCGAGCAGTGGCTGCTCTGGGATAAGGTGAGGGGCGGCGGCGGCTCCGGCCAGGCAGGGGCTGGGTGGGGGCGCAGGCCGGAGAAGGGTCAGGAGGCACGGGGTGACGCCCGGCTGTTGAATTGTGCCGGTTTGGGGTGCGGTTAAAGCACCTGTTTGCTCCTTTGGCTTTGCTTTCAGAGCTCTCTGGCAAAGGGGTGCTCTCCCTCCACCCCTCCATCCATCCCTTCCCGCCCCGCGGAGGGGCCGGCGCAGGTGGGGCTGCGGGGCCGACCTCCGCTGCCGCCCCCCAGCCGGGGCCGCGGCTCCGTCACATGCCGCAGCAGCCGTCGCTTTCGTTTAGAAACCCCCTCGGCTGGTCTCTCAGTCTAGCTTTTAGCTGTAATGAATGTCTTTTTAAAAGGGGCCTGTATTTTTCCGAACCGCTACTGTCGCAGAGCAGTTGACAGACTTAAATTACTAAAGACCAGCATACATTGCCGTGTTACCTGTCTCTCAGTGTTAAAAACCTCCTGATACCTTCAAATATTTGTTTATTAAAATATTGATTCCAAAAGACACGTGGGCTCACTTCAAAAACACTGGAAAATGCAGAAACTGTCAGTCCTGATTTTTTCAGGTGTAACCCAGTGCTTAGTGATCTTCACTGTTAGTAAAATAGCTCCTGAATCTTCAGTATTGTCTGGTTTCGTGGTTTTTTTCTCCTCTTTTCTGCTATTGCTTAGGAATATCTTAGCATGTGTTGTTTCCCATCCTGTTGAGACTTACCTTTGTCTTCAGTTTTGATCTTGAGAGCACTATATGCGGAAGTAAAATCTTCTTTGTGTTTCTGTTTTCCACATATCTAAAGAAACATCTTGCCATAGTGGTGTTCTGGAACTGCCCATGTAGTTGCTTGCTCCTGCAGGTCCCACTGAGATGCAGGCCTCTGTTGGCATATTTGATTTGCATTTTTTGTGTCCCTATACATATAATCTGTTCATTTGACTGTATTGGAACACACTGGCCATTGCCCCCTTCAGTCACTAAAGGGACTCCCCTGGGCTCAGCACTCTACAGTGCTGTCTGAGTTAAGTGCAACACACATACCTCTTTGGTAAGGCATCTTCTGCTTATTTCAAAAATATCAGCGGGAACATATAATTCTTTCCAGGTTCTAAAGGACATCATTAGAAGCACCTCAAGCTTGTTGTGATTCTTCATTAAAGATCGTTCAACTGTTTCACTGACCAGTTACCCAGCTCTGGTTTCCTTAATGATAGAGCAGTGCCAAACTAGTCCGCTTTTCAGAAATGCTAATGCATCAAGTCAAATGACAATAAGCTTTTGTGTCTTTTTTTTTTTCCCAGTTTAATTGGTTTTGAGAAAACAGTTTGGTTTTAAAGAGCCTCTTATTTCCATAATTTCCCTGACCAACATTAGTTATATTCCTGTCTTCTGTGTAATAATTTACTTTTCAACTGGTTATTCTGATTTTGTTAAACCCTCTGGAAATCTAATGCAGTATCCCTTATAGCATCTTTACTTTTGAAAGTTTAACCCTCTGTTAATACTTGCATCTTTGACTCAGTAATAATTGACCGGTGTGCAATACCCATTGCTGATTGCTCAAAAATGATGAGGTATTTTAATTTCTCAGGAACCTGTTACATGTTTGTATTGAGCAACAGAAGAATCAGATATAACTCTTGTCCATTTAGGCTGATATAAAAAAAGGTTCCTTTTTGACATGCAGAGATAGGTTAATATTTAATGATGATAAGCCCCTTGTTTCTTACAAAATAATAGTTTGCAAGAGCAAGCCCTTTTGGCTGATTGCGGTCCTGCTGACCTAACTGGAAGTTCCTACCTACGTGACAATTACTGTGCTTGTTACCAGGCTGTTTCTCACTCTATTCATTACAGTAATAGCATATATTTAATTCTTTCTATTATCGGTCATAGAATTATGAATGGAAGGTATCTTCTGGATTTAGTAAAAATTAAATCTGTTTAGTCAGAAGTTTTTCCTCTACTCTAAAACCTTGTGGAGACTCCTCTACTGATGATACCTCTTTGGGCCTTCATGTAGTGTAGATTAAAGTAAATAACTCCAGTGTTACTAGGTGATGTTCAAGCTAATTGCTCTAGTGGATATTAACTTGGTGTTAAATCACCTGCCACTGTATTCACGGAAAATGGTACTCCCATACTTACATCTGGTTTAACTTGAGAGTAGAAAAAGCATAACCTGAGAGATTTAATGAGAAAGGAAATAACCAGCACTTCATCCTTCAGGTACAATTTGATCCTTCTTTGGTATAGATGCTGTGAAGAGTTTGTTTAAGCGGAAGAAAAAGCCAAAACTAAGATTAGTTTTTTACTTAGCTGCATACAATAGCATCATAACATTCTCCACAAAAAAAAAATTAGGCAGATTCTTAGGAGAACATAGCCATAAACAATTACAACAGTAGTTCTGGAAAAATCCTTCTGGTATATTGAACAGACTTGGCCTGGCTTTTACCATTACTTGGTGTGGGGTGGAGGCAGGCAGTGAGGAACAACCCAAACAATTAATGCAATGAAGTTTTCTTTAGCAAATTATATGGACTGAAACTCTTAAGACTTGGGCAACCACCTGGACATGTACATTTAACCAGACTTAAAAAACTGGAGGATCCGTCTAGCTTCATAGTAGATACCAAACTGGGAAATTCCCCTAACAACAACAAACAAAAAACTTCTTGGCTGTGAGAGCTGCAGGATGCTCCTGGTGTCCTTCTGCATTGGCATTACAGCTTCTAGACTGTCAAGCACCTGTAGAAATGTGTGTAGTATCTACCTAAAAACATGCCCATTTCAGTATTAAGAGATGACTCATGTGCACAAAGCTCATGCAGGGGAATGAAAAGGTGACTAGGCAGTGTACAAAACCGGATGCAAGTGGTGTCATTCAGGCTTTACCTATGAGACAGAGGCCTGATGTTAAAGCAAAACCCTGAACTTGTGAACAGCCTAAAGTCAGAATAGTTACGCTGCCCTATATATTCTGTAACATAGAATTATATTTATGCTTGTAGAATATAATTACTCAATAATAATAGATAATTGTGTCAAGCCACCTACAAGGAAATGTCAGTTACAATATTCTTGGACTGGTAAATTGGTAATTTTTGTACTGGAAATCAGTAATTCTGGGGTACCTAATTGTTTATTGCACTCAAGAAGTCAGATTTCTTTTTTTGAATTCTTTAGTTTATTCTGCATTATGCAGTTTGCTCATTAGCACCAAAGGCTCTTTAGCTTTTTAAGTATTTATTTAAATGATGTTGTTTCTCCTGCGGCAGTGGGTGCACAGGTCAGTGGTTAGGACATCCCGACTCTGGTCTCTGTACAGAATGCTTATACCTTTATATGCAAACTTACTCACGTGCCTACTACTCCGTGTGTTCTGCGGCATTTTCTGAAGCTACAAAAGATATATGGTTTTACATTTACTTTTTTTTTTCCTTTTTGCCTAGGATGATATGCTTTCCCTTGCTGTAAGCATATCTAGGTCATCCAGGAAATAGTAAAGTCTGTGACTTTTGTAAGGTCATTTGATTGCCTAGAAATCAAAGTTTGTGTCCCTTTGGAAATGATAATCTTTGTACTCCAGAGTAAAGTGTATGTACTCAAGCAGTGAGTAACCTGCTGCCTCTCCAGATATTCCTGTTGTCAGAAGTCTGCCACCTGCCATCTGTCCTCTTGGCTATCAGTTCTCAAGAAATCAAATACTGAACTTCACAAGTCTCATGTTATTAACATTGAGAACTTGAGGCATGCAGGACTTTGCTAATTCCATAAGTCTGGAAATAAAGAGTTAGTAACAATAGAGAGTCTGGGGAAGCAATATACCAAGCAAAGCAGTGAAAGTTAGAAACTCTTCGCTACTCTCAAGCAGTCTGACATGGTCCCTTTGTTGCCGCTCTCCACTCATTTTATTTAAGAATTTAGCTGTAGTTTCTAGGCTTTCATCATGGAGTTGTGCTTATTTTTATAAGCATTACCTGTAAGTATGTTGGAAATTATCTTCTGCCCGGTCTGCTTAGTTTGGCTGCTGCCTCTGGTGCTAGCCAGTCTTGGGACAAGGTTATGATTTAATTTGTTTTAAACTCTACATACAGTGCTATTAATTAGCAAATATTTCTTAATTATCAGCTTAACTTACTTTCTTAAATGTTTAGTGTAGTTCTTGTGTTGTGATGAGGAAAATTCTCTGAACTGTGAATGTGCTGCTTTTTGTTTGGTTTCTTTTGTTTTTAAAAATAGAAAACATTAAAATAGACATTTTGGAAATCTTTTAACACCCAAATTGTGATATGTGTGTATATATATATATATACATACACATATTGCTGTCAAGGTAGCATGTTCACTTCAGGAGATAAATTTAAAAGAAGTAATACTTGAGGTTATACTGATTTAAAATTAAGAAGACAGCAGGAGTTCTGGTGTTCTTGAAGTTGTGTGCCATGTTTTGATACTGAAACCCAGAGACTGGGACAGAAAATCAGTTCTGTAAAACAAAACCTCATTTAGAATATCTGAATTTTGTATCAACAGAATCCAAAAACTTACACAATCGTGAAACAACTGCTTGCGGAAGGAGATGCCGGAGAACTGCAGAAATACTTTGGCTCGCGGATGGAGTTTGGCACAGCAGGGCTCAGAGCTGCCATGGGAGCAGGGATTTCCCACATGAATGACTTGACTATTATCCAGACAACCCAGGTATTGTGTTCAGCACTTTATCTCACTTAACTGGTTGTGTATATGAATGGAAGAGCCTCATTTATGGCAGGCAAATGAGTGTTCTATGGAAGCACATGTTGTCTCCTATTCTTCCAGTTTTCAGAAGTAATTTAAATTATAATTATTAGCTGAGTGCTGATCTCCAAAAACAGGCAGAGGGAAGCTATTAAACCATTAAAAGAAGTTACTTTTTGTATTTGATATGCAGTTTATACACAGCTGCAGTTAAGCTCAAGTGTAACAGTTAGTGCTCTTGTAACAACTCCAAAAATCCCCAAAGGTAGCCAACATTTGGCTAAGTTTTGTGTGTGTTGGACATGGATTTACATAAAGGCAGTGAAGGTATGTATACATACATAGAACCTGAAGTAGATCTACTTGGGGAAAAACCCCAGAACCTTGAATTACTGCAGCCTGGAGTGGTGATTTGTCATGTGCTAAAAAGATGTCAAGGGTGTGATTTGATTAAAATCCTGAAACACTGGCCAGCTGTTCTCTTCCTCATGTGAGACCTAAGACAGCTGAATCATTTCTCAAAACCTGCAATTGGGACTAGTCGTGTTACCCGTTCATTTTTGGAGTTGGTTCTGATACTTAAAAAAATACTTAGGTGCTGTCCAGGTTTGCAGTATTGATTTGAAGGTTTCTGATATTTCGTGATGTTTATTGGTGCTGGACAAGCTGAATCCTGGAGCAGTTCAGTGAGATGCTACATGTGCTCAGCTTCCTAAGACATCAGCATCTTAGCAATTATCTTAATGATATGATAAATTAAACATCAAGATCAGGTTAATGAAGTGGATTTGTTGTTGTCTTCAGGGATTTTGCAGATACCTTGAGAAGAATTTCAGTGACCTGAAAAAGAGAGGAGTTGTGATTGGGTTTGATGCTCGTGCTCATCTTTCCAGTGGAGGTAGTAGCAAAAGGTACGTTTTAGGTTTTGTATTTAGTATTTTGTAGATGCCTTGTGTGATACATTATGGCTTTATATCTACTTCAACTGTATTTTCTTTCTGTAAAGTGAATAATGTGTGGGATTTACAGTATTTTTACATTTTGGCAATGCCAGAACAGTTCTTAGAGTTGTGCTTTATCTATTGGGAATAGTGAGGGAACACATTTAAATTGGGTCTGTATAATAATTGAGATATATTGATAAGTGGTGGTGTATGTTGTTGGGATTTTGTAATTGCATTGGAGTAGGAGGGGAAGCTGTGAATTCTAGGAAACTAATTGGTAAGAAAATGAATATATTCCCTAGGTATCTTTTCTTCCTATTTAGGTTTGCAAGACTTGCTGCCAATACCTTCATCAGTCAGGGAGTTCCAGTTTATCTATTCTCTGATATAATACCAACTCCCTTTGTGGTAGGTTTTTCTATTATATCTTTTTATGTACTATATCTGCTTCATATGTACACAAATTCTGTCAGATACCTTGTATTACTTAAATTAAGGATAACTACACAAACCAATTCTTACTTTTTAAGCTTTTCCTGCAATTACTCTTGTACTTATTTAGCTATGTTTGGTTTACAACATCCATAGCAAAAGAAGGGAGAATATGGAATGTCAGGACAATGGGATGCAATTCCATTTATTCCTGTTTTCAGGCAGACATCTTGCAGGAAGCATCTCATCATTTCTAGATTGCTGTGGAGTCTGAAGTCTGAAACATACACTCACATTTAGTTTTGTGATTTGGCTGGATTTTTTCCTTTTTTTTTTTTTGGGGGGGGGTGGGGAGAGGCAAGGGGAAGGGTATTGAATCCAAAATAGCAAGTTGTTGGAGTGCAGTGATGTTTTGCCGGAAGGGTTGTTGCATTGTATCCACGATGCCCCCATAAGAACACCAGGTGTCTCCAGAGCAATACAGAAAAGCCCTGCGCTTGGCCCTTGGACTGAAAGCAATAATTTCCCCCTGTACCAGTTGCTCCAGTGAGCATTGCAAACAGAACATTGTGGTATAAAGACTGTCTACATAGCATTCTTATACAATTTTTTGTAGATTTAGAGTCAAGTTCTTCGTAGTGCAGCTTGAAGTGGTGTTGCAGTTGATTGCGTTTCACTATTAAATAAAGAGCCAGGAGTAAACACAAATCGGACCTGTGTTCATGAATAATCCTTTATTTTTAATTCACTCCATCTGTTTTGAGCTAATTTTTAAGAGCTCTCTCCAAAACAATTCTCTTCTGAACCCCAGTGGAGTAGTTGCTCCCCAGGCTGCTCTCAAAAGGCAATATGGATGAGACTGCTTGAGCTGTAATTCTCTGCTCCATGCAGACTTCTGTCATTACGCCAACAGACTTGGCACCCTCTAAGGCCTCGGGTACCTCATTCTACAGTAGGCAACACGTGCATCCACATTCCTTCTAGAAATACACTACCCTAGAGATTCACAAAGCATCTGGAACAACATTGTTAACATATAAATGGAAAAATGCACAAGAAAAAACAAGGGCTAAAGTTGTGCCACATGGAGTCTAGTGGACTAAGTACTGTTTAGCTTCTGCTTTAGGGAGTCATTGTGTAGGAATCACATCCTGACTTTTTTTTTCATTCAGCACTATGAAAATATTATATAGGCGTGAGAAGAAATTATATGTAACATGTTGCACATTCTACTTCAGGTAACTTTCTCTTGTTACAGCCATACACAGTAACTCATCTGAAGCTTTGTGCTGGAATTATGGTTACTGCTTCCCATAACCCAAAACAAGACAATGGTTACAAGGTATTCCAATGTGATCTATTTTCTGGCTCTTTTTTTTTTTTCATGTAGAGAAACTAATGCAATTATATATAGTTCCTATCATGGTATAGACTAAATTAATTACTAGTCTCTCTATCTCTCTTATCTCTTCTACATATTTAAGGCTAGTATCATGTTAAACTAATAATATAATTAAAATCTTCGCTCTAAAAAGGAGGAAGTAATGCCATTGTAATCTGCTAGCCACTGAAAAAAACACAGCTGAATTGCCTGTGCACCAGTGCAGGGCTAGTCGTATACAGACTGTTTCCAAAATACAAAAATGGAAGTTTTCTCAATAAACAACTGGGCCTTGTTTTGTGTTTCATTATGGATCTTAATATCTTTCGATAAAATTAAACTGCTATTTTTTAATAGAATAAAAATGGGATGTGAGAAGAAACACTGAGAATATGAACAGAATACTTTGTGTATACCTAAGCCTAATTTACTGTAATACTCTACTGAATGTACTGCACCTCAACCAACAAAAAACATAGCAAAACTATCTTACAAGATTAATGATCAAATACTCACGCTATTTTTTATTTAGGTTTACTGGGAAAATGGTGCTCAGATCATTTCCCCTCATGACAAAGGAATTTCTCAGGCTATTGAGGAGAACCAAGAACCGTGGCCTCAGGCTTGGGATGACAAAGTGATTGACAGCAGCCTGTTACTTCATGATCCATATGCCATGGTCAATAAGGAGTATTTCAAAGACATACAGAAACAGTGCTTTTACAGGTGACTGGTGTTAATTTCTTTAAGAATACAGGATATTCTATCTAGTATGTTAGCAGGGCAGATTAAATTGATGGAAGTGAGGGTGACCACAATCCTGCCATGACCCAGTTCTGCCCATGCCTTTTTGTCATCTTTTGTGGTAGCACTGGCAGCTGTGTGGTAGTGTAGTAAGCCAGTTCATAAAGCTGTCCTGGCAGAGTCTAACCCAGCAAAGTGAGCAAATTTCTGATGATATCATCTCCCTGTATTTTCATGGCCGTGCATCAGCCAAGTGCCACAGCAAGACTGGGGCTATCTCATGCTGCTGGAGGTGAGCTGACATGGACAGCCCACTAGCCTTAAAACTAGATTCTTAGAGAGAGGGTGAACCAGATTGTTAAGCCAGTTCTGGACGAAGGAGGTCTTGCTCTGTCATTCCAGCCTCGCTTGTGCTCCTGGTAGCCTTGCATGCCTTACAACAGTCTATTCCTATCACTTGCTCAGTAAAATCTTTACTCAGCAAAGTGAAGTGGGTTTCTCTTGGTGATTAACAGTTAGAATTGATTTATGTATTATATGAGTATCAACCTTTTAGATCTGCTTATTTTATGTTGAAATTTTAACCACCAGTAACCATGTTCTTACTCTTGCTAAAAACAGTCAGAGTTACTTGAAAGCTGGGGCTATTGCACTGCTTTTTCAGAATTGGAATTAAATGTCTCCTTAGGAGTTTGCATGATTTTAGGTATGTCCGGCACTTTCAGTACTGTACTTCCTAAAAATGAGTGTGCTCAAATTGGGCAGGCTGCTGTTGACTCACTGTGTTCACAGTCTTTGGGGTGGTTTAAATGCTAGAGTTGGGGATGAAGAGTGTCTTTCATCAGCTGTATTTCTTTTTCACTTGCCTTCTTTGGGGTGTGTAGCGTGTACTGTCTTTCTTACTCCAGTGATTTGCATGTAACAAGATATTGGATGCCAAGAGTGACTCATATTGTTGAAAAATTAGGCTAAGCCAGTTTTCAAGCCATTGCTTTTAAAATCTGACCTCTTTTAATTGATAATTTTAATAGTGATATAGAATACTGAGTTGAATCTCTTTCCAAACATTGTCAGTTTTGTGCAGAACAGTCTTCCATGTCCAAGTTTACTGTTAACCTGTTTTATTTCAGGAATATAAACAAGGAAACAAACCTGAAATTTGTTCATACTTCTGTGCATGGCGTAGGACATAAATTTGTGCAGTTGGCATTCAAGGCATTTGATCTTAGCCCTCCTTTTGCTGTTCCGGAGCAGAAAGATCCTGATCCAGACTTTCCCACAGTGAAGTATCCAAATCCTGAAGAAGGCAAAGGTGTTCTGGTAAATAGATTTTTTTTTTTCTTTTTTTTTTTTTTAATAGCTGTGGTGTCTTTCAGTGTTTTCCTTTTTGCCAGAAGTCACAGCTGTAGATATTGGTGGAAGATCTGTTTTAAATCTGTTTCATAGCCTTACATTTAGTGAAGCGTTAGCTGGTATCCTTTCATTGACATAACCCTCTTTGAACCAGTCAGGTAGTAATTAGCTATAACTTTCAATTACTTTGTTCTGTGCTCTAACAGAATGGGCAGGATCTGCACATAGAACAAAGTGATAGTTAATTTTAAAAAAATAAAATAATAATTAAAATCTTCTCGGTTGGTTTTGGAAGGCCTCTACTATTTTGTTCTGACACAACACCAGGAGGGGGCAGGAGAAATCCTGAGAGATGGTTAGAGTTTCTGCTACTATTTCTGTTACACTTTGTTACTGAAGGATCCTGTTAAATGTAGGTAACTTTTCAGTCGGGCTACAGAAGTGGAATGATGTAGGTAAAGTTAAATGTCCTGACTGTGTTCTACTGCTGCCAGGCTAGAAGTTTTTGGGTTTTTTGAGAGACACATAATGATTTTGGGTGTTTGAGATTAAATAAATTGGGAGTATTACTTAAAACCTATAAAGAATATTTGGGAATATTAACTCTCATCTGGTCCTGCTTGCCACTTTTCCAGACATTGTCTTTTGCTTTGGCTGAAAAAGATGGGGCAAGAATCATTTTAGCAAATGATCCTGATGCTGATCGACTGGCAGTGGCAGAGAAACAAGAGAGGTATGGTAATAAAGTAATGCAAACCATTGACATTTTTTACTCCAGGGCTAGGCTCATTTGGAGAATTCTTGCTACCTGTGTTGCAGAGGAAGAATAGTCACAACAGTAATTTTTTGGATTGAAAACACAGAGAAATGTGAGAGGACTGTATGAAGCAGACCACACCATAGTAGGGCAGGATATGAAATAATGATCAATATTAGACACTGTACAGAAACCTGAATAAATACTTGACACTTGTTGTACTTCAGGCATTCATGGAAGCATGTGAATCATTGTTATTGTGCTATACCTTTTCAAAGCTAGGTTTTCAGCTAGAATTTTTTCCCATGACACTGATAAACATTTTTTCATACTAGGTTTATTGAACAATAACTTGGATTCAGGAGAATCTGTATAGTTCCCTGATAATCTCTGTTCTTTAGTAGTCTTCTTTCTCAAATTCTGTTAAACCAAACATTTTACTAATCATTAGGTGATTTGTGCTTCTCTTGCTCAATTTTCCACTTCTTTACATAATGTTACGTATTTGCATTTCACATTGAGGTTTTTCACTGTTTGATACTTTTTGGTGTAGTCATTTGCGCTCTCCCCCTCAAGAACCAGCATATATATGCATTATTTATCTTTGCATACCCAGTCAAAGAAGGGGATCACAAAAGGTAAACTTGCTCGTTCAGAGGCTTCTCATAAATTGTTCATATTTGTGAAATGTAACCTATAGTTCTGACTCAATATGGTGTTCCTCTTACTTCATGGCCTCTGATATCCTGTACTCCTACAATTGTTTACATTTCTGTATTGTGGTTTTATCTGATGAATAAAAGAAAGCTGAAGTTCAAGCAGTTGGTATTATATCTACAAATAGTGGTGTTTCTTTTTTATCTACCTTGATAAAGCAGAAACTAATCTGAGCAGTTAGAAACTATAAATTCTTGGTGAAAATAAGCTTCAAAGTTTTCAGCTCAGGGAGGAGCAGAAAAAAAATCTTCTGGGCCAGCATATATGAATTCCCTGTCCATGAGAGCCAGAAGAGAGATGTAAAATTATGGCAACAGTCTTTGGTACCCAAGGGATGATACGGGCATCTGCTAGATATCCTCAGTGGTTGCGGATGAATTAAATAGCTGAATCTGTATCAGTTAGACAAATTTCAAAAGTCCAGTAAAAGGAGACAGTGCAAATACCCATTTTGCTCAACAGATAACCTCTTTTGGTCTAATAGTAGCTTTAAAAGTGGCAGTGTTTTCTTTGGGGTTGTGGGATGCTTTTAAACTCATTAGCCTCACAGCATGAACTGAGGAGGTTTCTCTGTCTATAGAAGAAGAATGGTCTTCTGTGGGCACTCTGCTGTATCTTGGACAGTGTTAGTTGGAAGGTTCATATTTCAATGGTTTTGGTCTGTCCCAGCCTCAGCTGGCAATTCAGCATTGAGGAAAAGGTATAAAAAGCTTCAGGTTATGCTAGCTATGATGAGTTAAAACAAGAATGCAAAATTATTCATGCTTTTTGTCTGAAAACTTAGAGCTACCAGAAACTTGAAGAGGGATGTTAGTTTATTGTATCCATTACCAGTGAGAGCGTGGTGCTCTTATTCTGCTACCTCTATGCTCGTTGTTTAGCTAGTCTTAGTTGTCTCCTAACTTCCAGTCCTGTGTCCTCTCAGACTTCTGCTGTAGCTTTTCATACACTAATCAAATAATAATATAGGCTTCTACAGTATCTGTACTTCTTCTTTGACAGAACCTCCTGCTAGAGCACACACTCTCAGCGCTCTTACACTAAGTTGCCGCTGTGCATTGCTTTGTGCCTGTTGGCATCCATAAATGCAGGAGACTGAGTCTGCTTCTCTTTCACAACAGGTACTGTTTCTGTAGGTCTTGGTTTTGTCCGTTTGGTAGTGTCTTTGTCCCCTTTTGTGGCTGGGAATTTTTTTGACAATTTTGACATTTGTCTTCATTTTTTTCTTCATTTTTTTCCCATTCTAGCAACAAATAGATACTAATCTTTTTTACCTATTTGAGATTTTTTTCCGATCTTCCCAATGACCAATTGATGTATTTGTGATTAAATTAAAGGTATTTGTTACTAGGTCAACTAAAAATACTGATCACTTGAGAATTGTATTTTTGTGTCTCTGTGCTTGTCTTAATCGCTGAGTTTATAATTTGTCTGCTGAACATTTTTGTTTTACTTAAAATATGTTGGAAATACCACTGTTTCATCTTTGGATAAATGCAAAAGCTTAAGTGTGATGGAGAAGAAAGGTAACAGCTTCAGAATGCTTGGGGAGAGGAATTTTTTTGTTCATTCATTATGAACACATGATACCTTGTTACTTGGAATTCCAAGGCAGTGGTTTATTTGTTAGTATTCATTTAAAGAAGAACCAATAGATTTTTTTTTCCCCCTGTATGATCCTTTGAATTCATGTACTTTCTAATATTTTTTTGCCTCTAGTGGTGAATGGAAAGTGTTTTCTGGAAATGAACTAGGAGCTCTTTTAGGCTGGTGGATCTTCACTTGCTGGAAAAATAACAGTAGGGATACTCGTGCCATTAAAGACATCTACATGTTATCCAGTACTGTTTCTTCCAAAATCCTGAGGGCAATTGCACTAAAGGAAGGTTTTCACTTTGAGGTAAGCAACGTGTTACACGTTATTCCATGTTCTTTTATTAGCTTTCCTACTAAGTGTCATATGTTTGTACAGCATTGCTTTTCTTTTTAATGCCTTTGATTTCTCTTCACTGCTGTAGGAAACACTGACAGGTTTCAAGTGGATGGGCAACCGTGCCAAACAGCTCATGGACCAGGGAAAAGCTGTTCTTTTTGCATTTGAAGAGGCTATAGGTAAGAGACAGAATGTTACGTTTTCATATCTTGCAAAATAGTGAAAATAGAACTACTGCAAAAAGTGACAGAATTGCAGAGAATCAAAGAATGGATAAGGTTGGCAGGGACTTCTGGAGATCAATTGGTCCAACCTTCCTGCTCAAGCAGGGCATCCTAGGGCACATTACACAGGATTGGTCCCAGATAGCTCTTGAATATCTCCAGGGAAGGAGATTCTACAACCTCTCTGGGCAGCCTTTGCCTGTGCTCTGTTAGTGTCTCAGTAATGAAGTAAAATGTAAAAAAAAAAAGTAAAAATGGCAACATAAGTATGTCCTCAATACAGTGGGTGTATTTCCAGTGAGTAACAGATAATTATCTATTTGGCAGTTGATACTACTGGTTAAAACCTTTGTATCTCTGCTTAGCACAAAGTTTGTGAGCTAGGGGTGTATAGCTACAGTAGCATGGCTATGTAGATTTGGACTGCAAATTCTGCATAAATTCTGTTTTATAAAAAGAAACAAACACATTTTTCAGACTTGAAGTTCAGTTTTTTTTACCTCACAGATTTAAGCTAAGTGTAAATGTGAATAAGATAAAGTAAAAACTATCCCAAATTACACTTGTAAACTGGAAAGCCATGGTTGAAACTCACAAATAAAATTTAGGAATTTATGAGGAGGAAATTGTAAAGCTATAGTGCTATTTCTTAAGTATCTCAGTACCTGAAAACCAGAGAAAATGTGTCTAATTTCACAGATAATTATCAGTGTTACCTTGCACTGCTGTGTCAGGTAATCGCATCTGAGACGATGCTATACTTGTGTTCCTGCAGTGTGGCATTTCTCTTTCAAGAAAGCTCCATAAGGGCCTGGAAGCCTGTGGCACTGATACCGTGCAAATCTCTGTCTTCAAATTCCATTAAATACCTTGCTTATTAAAGTTAACAATGATTAGAAGATAAAAATTTTCTACTTTTGGTTTGACTCTAAGATGTCTATACTATGATAACATGCATTTCTCCTTTAAAAGATGTTGGCTAACCTTCCCTCCCCATCCTATTACCTGTTAAAAATATGTCAAATTATGTCTATTGTTCTTTGTTTAGGGTATATGTGCTGTCCTGCTGTTCTGGACAAAGATGGAGTCAGTGCTGCTGTTATAACTGCAGAGATGGCCAGCTTTTTGGCAACTAGGAATTTGTCTTTGTCTCAGCAGCTGAAAGCTGTCTATGATGAGTGAGTTAAATTTTAATTTTTTATTTTTCAGATTTTCTCAATTTCATGTACTGGGGTTAATAGGGACTCAATAGCAACCTGTATTTTATAAAGAAATAAAATGTGGGCTATTGTACCATTAAGACAATTCAGTGCTAATAGTAATCTTCCAGAAAGTGTTTGTGCCTTGTAGACATGAATGTATTTATGACTTTGTTTTGTGTTGTTTTAAGGTATTATAAATATAATAACTGCCTTACTAATTCTCTATTAGTTAATGGGATCTTTGTGGTGGTTTTGTTTGCTTGTCTGAAAGGTTTTTCCCTTTTGAGAAGTTCTGCACTTGGGTCCTTTTACAGAAGATTGGGCAAGTTTTTTGGCTAGCTGTATTGCTGATCTGTAGAGATCATAGTGCTTCTTGCTGCTTAAATGAGCCAGACACATAAAAATGTTCATGGCAGAATGGATCTAAGTAGCTCTGGCTTATTTATGCTATACACAGAAGCCAGCTTGCTTCTGTCCTTGCAGGGCTACTTGTGATTAAATTGATTCTAGTTGGCTCTAAAGTTAGGCTTTTTATTATATTATTCTGTCTTTTTTTTTTTTTTTGATGGATGATTGTTGTTGAGTTTTGGTTGTCCTTTTCTCTTTCTGCTCCTGATTAATGAGATTTTAGCTGATTATGCAGAAGTGCTGTGACAGGCCATTACTCTTGGCTATATACAGCTGGGTATCCCTGAGAGCTTTTAATATGAGGCACTGCTTTTTCTTGTGTTCTTTTTTAATGGGTTCAAAGAAATCAATAGCAAAGATGACTACTGGATTTTGTGGGGCAGGGAGTGGTTTTTGTGGATGTTTTGGGTTGGTTGTTTTAAAGGAGGGAGCAGCACAGGCTTTTTAATACTCTTCAGCTCTTCATGTCTCATAGACACTACAAGGGAGTGTGGAACCTGCAAAGAGACTCATGAAAAACTATGGCCTTTGTGCTGCTTGTTTTGCCAATCCTGAGTTGTCATTTGTGTGCAGCACTAGCCGTGCTTTTTTCATCATCTCTTTAGGAAGGAATCAAGTGGCAAAGACTTGCTTACACCACATAGATAAATTGTGTAATATAAAAGCATGAAAGAGGAATTCATACCTAGAGCAGCAAATGCAGCATCTGATATGAGAACTCCCTTAAATACTACTAGCTGGAAATGCATATTCAAGAATAAATATTCAACCTCTGGCTTGACGTCTTTTTATTATTATTTTAAAATACTAATTCAGTAAACACCTGCTTCAGGTTGACCTGGGAATATTTGACTGAGTGGAATTGAGCTGTGCCACAGTGCTGCTGTGTACATAGCCACTGAAGAGGACTCAGAGCTGCTTTAGCATAAAAGCAGTCTGTAAGATGTCACTACACATAGTCACTCTGTGGCAAAGCTACAGATACAGGGAAGGATACAAATCTGCCCAATTAAACTGAAGTTTGATAATGAGCTGGAAGGAGGGTTCTTGTTTTGTTTTGGGGGGTTGTTTTGTATGTGTTTGATTTTTGTTTGTTTGTGGCTAGTATAGAATTGCAGTTTTCTACTCACTACTATACTTTTTTATCAGATTTGCTTTGTGAGTTACAGTTGAAGCAGAAGAAACTCTATTTTGTATTTTAGAAATGTAGAAGGGGAATCTGTCTCAACAAAATAAATGCAGATCAGGAAAAGGACACAGTCCTAGTAGGCTTCTCACTTCTTTCAGTTACAGGATAGGTTTTTTTAATTCCCTTACTGAGTTCCTAAGACTAATTTAACTACTATTAACCTTCAAGATGTCCATTTAGGTATAAACATGACCCTATTTAAGCCTTTCAGATTTCTAGCATGAACATTCTACTAATGAAGATTCTACCTCTCAGATTTTCACTGCCATCAAGGATATTTATCAAGTCTTGATCTGTAGCAAGAGCTCACTTGAACAACCAGTCCAGGCTTGTATGTTTTTCAACAGCATGCTATTTTGAAAAGTCAGTGTTACCAGGTCATTTGTCTTTGATGCATCACGTTACCTGGCAGCAAACAGGGGAGGTAGAGAGACAACATCCAGAACAGTTTGGTTTAGTACCAATGCACTTTAATGGGAGAGTAGAAACACTTTAATGAAGTGTGATTGAAAAAAGCAGTCTAGAATTTGTTTTACTTAGAAAAGGTCAGCTGGAATCCACTCAAAGTAGCTATTAGATGTAATCTCTTTCCTTTCTGTGGTGGTTAGAGCTCTTCAAGGCAATAATGGTGTCTTTTTTTTTCTGGTTTTGCTGTAAACTTTCTCAGTTTTAATCATTAAAAATAAAAGGCATCTGCACAGAAGTTTCTTTTAAGTATATAAAGTAGGATAATTAAGCTGTTTAGACCTTTTAAAAATTGTAAGGGCATGAACTGGTGCTTCAGTTGGGTGAGCATGAGTACAGAGTGTTGCTTTATGGAAGGTTGTATAATGTGTCTGGTGTAGAACTCTTAGAACATTGCTTCTTGGATTCGCTAATATTGTGTCTTCACAGGTACGGCTTCCATATTACCAAAGCTTCGTATTTCATCTGCCATGATCCTAAAGTTATTCAACAGCTTTTTGACAACCTTAGAAATTTTGATGGAAAAAACACATACCCAAAATCTTGTGGTAGATTTAAAGTTTCTGGAATAAGGGATCTAACTACTGGGTATGACAGCAGCCAGCCAGATCAAAAGGCTGTAAGTATCTTTTTAAATTACATGTAAATCATGTGTGATATATATACACATACATAAAACATTCTATGGAGAAACACTAAACATATTTACATACTGAGTCGTAAAAGAAGTTAAATTGGAGATGATTATTTTGCCTTGGTGTGAGGAAGTGAAGCCAGGGGGATGTTGGGTTTTTTGTTAGATTTTGTGGTGTATTTTTCTCTCCAAGATGCCAGTTTGTAAAGGGCAGTAAGAGGATCTTGCTGCCTTGCTACAGCAATCTGCATTATTTTCTTGTGAGTGCAAGTTAAACTGTCTGCTAAGATGTGGCTTTGGATTCTGTATTTTTCCACAATCTCCATTTCCTTTTCTCCTGGGAAATGCCATGACAACACAACTTCTATGAAAGAGTAAAAAGAGTTGACTAGATTTGAAATGAGCCACCTAGCAGTGATGTAGTTCTACCAGACTCCAGGCTGAGGACAAGGCTATCCTTATGGTCTCAAGACCACAGTGTTGAAGAAAACAGAACTAAATTTTAATTTTAGTGATGCTTTTGTCATACTGTCTGACATCA
This sequence comes from Eulacestoma nigropectus, assembly GCA_013397775.1. Taxonomy (NCBI): domain Eukaryota; kingdom Metazoa; phylum Chordata; class Aves; order Passeriformes; genus Eulacestoma; species Eulacestoma nigropectus. The sequence continues at coordinate 1,608,149 of VZTE01003952.1, read as the reverse complement.
AGTCATGGGTTTATATATAGTCTCTTTCTGAGCTTTTAAAAAAATATTCTTAATATTTCTAGATACTTCCTACTAGTAAAAGCAGCCAAATGATAACATTCACTTTTGCTAATGGAGGAGTGGCCACCATGAGAACCAGTGGGACAGAACCAAAGATCAAATACTATTCTGAACTTTGTGCACCTCCTGGAAACAGGTATTGTCACTTACAGCAGTACGTTTGGTGTAATAGGGGCTGTGTGGCTTTTTGGTATTGTTTTAGTGAGTTAAGAGCTCTCCATGATCAAATAATATTACTAAAGTCATTTTAGTAAATGTATTTCTATAAAGCTTCAACTCTGCAAAATTTGTTGACACGTTCTTCTTGTCACTGAAATTCCTTTAAGTTTTGCATTCAGTGAAAACAGTATCAGGAAAAACATTCTGCCTTAAATAAATGTAAATATTTTCACCCCCTTTTTACATACATAGTTGCTTTAAAATTATTTAATCAAATATAAAGTGTTCTAATATATTTCAAACCCTTTTATGTTTAGTAATTATAAGACTGGTAGCCTTGGAAATCATACAGTCTTAAAGAGAAGTAATTATTAACTTACGTAATGAAATTAATGTTTTTTCACAGACGAAAAGTCATCTAAGAATACTGTTACAAGTATAAAAATTACACTTCTAATCACTTACATTTAGTAACAGAGGATCTTCTGAACTCAAATAAGCCATTCTACTTTAGATTATATTCTGGAGTTATGTTTCTTCATAGTCTTCATGCATATCAGTTGAAAGTGAACATCAGTGCATTACCATAAGGAATCAAATATATACACTTTTAGCATGAATAGAAAATGCTTTTCTAAAGCAATGCAACAGATTTAAAAATTCCTTGCACTGAAAATGTACTTTTTAGTTTTTCCACTGTTTCCATTGTTTCACTGTTTTCTGTGTTTGTGTGAATTTCATTTCCCAGTGATGTTGAACAGCTGAAGAAGGAGCTAGATGAATTGGTGAATGCTCTTGAAAAGCACTTCTTTCAACCTGAAAAAAACAAACTTCAACGAAAGACTGAGTAAAGTAGTAAAATTACGACCTTGATTGGCTTTTGCAGCGTTAGAAGTGCATTATTTAAGAAGCTAAGGATTTTTAGGACCAAACATCTGAGAACTCTGACTATAAAGATGTCCGCTTTTAGGAGTTATTTTGAGTACTCTTGGATCTAGTATCTTATTTTGGAAGGAAAGTACCTTTACCCTTAATGGACCAAAAAAACACAATCAGTTGAACTAAAAGCTTTATGAACTAAAAGCTGGCTGCAAATGTATTTCAATCAAAACTTGTTTTAATTAAATATAAGTAATATTCTGATATCTGAAACAGCCTGTTTTGTGGTGGCTTATTTCTTTTGTATGTATATAATCTATATAGTGATAACACTAGGCAACTTTGTCTAGGTTTAGATTTGCAAAGCAAGATCTTCTGTTAACAGGAAGTACTTAAAGCCTGTGGTGAGACTTTGACAAACTTGAGGCAGATGATTCAGAAATAGTGATCTTTCTTGGGGATATTGGCCCAAATAGATGAGAAACTCACAGCAAATTCATTCAATATCTATTTGCTGTGGGACTACATATCATATTCCAGGCTAGAGACACAAAGTGTACTGAACTGCCTTTTAATACCACGAACACATTAAGATAGTATATCTACATACAGCACCTTTTTGTTACCTCACTGAACTAAGCATAATTAGTTCAATGCATAGCCCAGTTTTGGAGCCTCTCACACTGCTGCCATGACTTGGTGCATAACTCTGCATGTCTAATTCAGAGCAGAAGTTTCCATTTTAGTGCATGTTCTTTTCTGTGCTTGCAAAGCCTGAGAAGGTTATTTGGAGGTTACCAGATGACTTTAACATAGGGGTTTTCTGCATTTCCAGTACTTGTTTTGGGTGTCAGCATAGCAGTAATATTCACAACCATAGCTACATACTTTTTATAAATGCAAAACTTCAAAGCTTTATTATCCTCCCAGAATTCAAGTCCTCTATCCTTGTTATTTTCAGTACAACTTGAAGATTGCAGCAGTTGCGCAGCTGGGTACAGGGAGGCAGCCCTGTGGGGGAATGGAAGGAGAGGAAGTTTTACCCAGTCTGATGTACCACTACAGATCATGTGCAGTCTTGTGGTGAGAGGCCTCAGAAATGAGTCTGGGGGTGCTTCAGGGATCTTTGGTGGTTTTGACACCTTTTAAGACATGACAGCTGCCTGTCAAGTCAGCCTAGTTGAGTGAATTATGCCCCATCAGAAGGGATGAATACCTTCAAGCCTACATGTGAATGTCCCAGTACTTTTCTGAGGGAGCTTTCGTGCCTGAGCCAGTTATGTAATGGGGAACATGATAAAAAGCACTATCCCACCTTGCAGGATCTGCTTCTTACTGGCTTCTTGCTTACTTGAGGGCATAGACAGGAATGGTTCTTCAGGAGGCAGGCTGGGGCAGTGCCTTCACTTTGGGCATTGATGAGCTATACTCAGGGCTGGAGAAGCTTTGTGGGTCTGTACAGGCCTGCACCCTTGAGCTTTGGCAGGGAAGGTGATTCTCTCCCTCCACTCTGCTCTTGTGAAACCTCACTTGGAGTACTGCATCCCAGCACAAGAGCTATATGAACCAGTTAGAGCAGGTCCAGAGGAAGGCCATGAAAACAGCCAGAGGGTTGGAATACCTGTGCTGGGAAAAAAGGCAGAGAGAACTGGGGTTGCTTAGCCTGTAGAAGAGGCTATGAGATCTTTTAGTATATAAAGGGGGCTTATAAGAAACACCTTTTTACTAGGGACTGTAGTGACAGGACAAGGGGTAACAGTCTTAAAGGGAAAGAGGATAGATTTAGATTGGATACAAGGAAAGATTTTAATACTGAGGGTGGTGAGACACTGGAACAAGTTGCCCAGCAAAGCTGTTGGATGCCTGAAAGTGTTCAAGGCCAGGTTGGATGTGGCTTTGAGCAATCTGATCTAGTGGCAGGTGTCCCTGCTTTATGTAGGGAAGTTCAACTGGGTGATGTTTAAAAGGGACCTTCAGACCAAAACCATTCCATCATTCCTTTTTCTTTCATTTTTATTGGGAGGGTTTGCCTTTCTTTTGGTACAGAATATGATAAAGGCTGCTTTACTGAATTCATGGAGAAAGCCTGAAGACAGAGGATTACAGGTCTTGAATTTTTTTATGTATTTATCTTAACATCTCCACAGGCTAGAGAGGCATATTTTATGTGTACCTTTACATGCCAAACCTGGATTTGGATTTTGCTAATGTTAGAAGTTGGAAGTGAGACCTGCAATGCACTCATGTATACTGAGACATCCTTAGGATGGCTTTAGAGCATCCTCAGAAACAGTACAGACAGAGGATGATAACCCAATCTTTATCATTCTGTCTTCCTAAGGTCAAGGAATTTACTTGCTCCATTCCTATCTCTATTCCAGACAGAAGTTCACAACTTCAGGGCAGGGGGAGAGGCAACAACAAAAATAGCCAAACCCACAGTGGTTTATCAAGCTGCTTGAGCAATTACAGCAAACTACAGAATTACAAGATAAAACTTGTTATTGCTGGAGTCTTTACTAACCTTGTCTTGCATCAGAGAAAGAGGATCTAGAACTGAAATAAAGAATCGAAACAAAGGCAGCAAGAGTATAGCAAAGAGAGAAGTTAGTATTGCAAGTCAGAACGGGTGTTAAGCTACAGTTTCCTCAGAGCCGGTCTCATTCTTCCACCAAAGTGTTGCGTAAGATAATGAAGCCTACTTAGACATTATTAGTCCCAAGACAGATATTAAAAAACAGACAAATGTAATTGTAAAAAAAGCAGCCTTGAACTGTGAGCAGGGGTACTAGTATTTTATCCAGAAATGGGAATTGCCATGACTGGAATAAAGAATGCTTGCAGCCCAGACTGAACTCAGGTGTAAGGGAATCCCTGGCTATTTCTAGAGAAAGACAGACACATCCCTACGTTTCCAAAAACATGTAAAATGAGCCTGGTTTTTTATAGTAGATGAAAACAATTCCAGTGACAGTTGTAAACATTGATCCTATAGGGGATCAGGCCTATGGGGCTAGAGGGAAAGACTGAGAAGAATTAGTATAGTACTCAAAACTCTGCCAAAATAAAACCCCAAAACAGTAATGCTTTAAGAGTAGACCAATGGACCTCACTTGAAGGTTATTAGTTTTTTTACAAGTCCCAGTTTCATAAAATTTATGGAATAAATTAAAATTCAGGGATGGATTGAAACATTTTGGCTGGAAGGAAGTAAATACATTTCATCTTCCTTATAGGCAATGAACTTAGTCCACAGCATATTATGTAAAAGTATTGTTATCATACTCAAGTATTGTACTTGACTTGCAAAAGGATTTATTTGATAATTTTGCTGTATACAACAAATCATACAAGGATAACTGGAATTCACTCTGAAAGAAGATTTAATATATAAGTAATTTTCATATTTTACTTAAATATGTGTTGTGCTTAAATATGTAACTGATTCACCTACAAAGTTTCTGTAAATAAAGTTTTTCTCCTTGCTAATCCTTTAAAAAATTCCAGTCGTCATGGGTTTTATTTTCACGCACCACCAACAGGCAAATCTTATGTCCTTGATTAACAGTCACTGTGAATAGCAACATTAAAATTATATTAAATTAACATTTATTAACCACCCGCACAAGTTTGGGGATTTTTAGGATTCTGAGGCCAAAGGCATCTGGATGCCATACGTCAATCTAATTAATTGTAAATAAAAATAATCACCAATAAAACTGTTTTCTGTTTCTAAGTACAAAACTAATCAAAGGTAATTAAGCTGAATTGCTTTCCTTCCCGGTACATTTTTGCCCTATATAAGATACACATTCATCAAGGTTAGTGCTTCTGATCAACTTCCAAGTAGAAGCCAACATCACTCTTCTGTATAGCAATTGCCAGGTAACTGAAATGAGGTCATGCACCATCAGAACATTGTGCATAATGGGATGAGCCTATTAAACTCTCCCAATTATATTCTAACACCCACCTAAATAAACTGTAATACAGATGATGACATAGGAACAGCAGCTTCCAAACAAAAGGAAAAGCTTAAAATACTCATAGTCACTGGTAAGTAATTTCCAAATGTATTTATAGAATGAAGGAAAGAGGGGATTAATCATGACATCTGAAATGCTCAAAAATACAGAGACAGCAGCAGGCTGGATCTGTAACAGTAGCTCAGCTCTTTCTTGACTACTTATCAGTGATAATAGAAAGCCTCTTGTCTACAAAGATAATCAGTAATTAATGTCACTGGCATGTATTCCTACAGCATATGCAGTAGGCAAATGTGCTGTAATAACAGTTATGCAAATGTTGTTTATGAATTGAGACTATATATAAATAGTATCGGGAGATACAATGTCATTGGATAAGAATGTAGTACTTCACCCAGAGCTCACTTAGTCAAAGCACTGCAAAACTGTAACATCCCTTAATAATGTACTAAAGAAATTTACATGAAAGAAGTCACAAAAAAGGACTGTTTTATATAATAACAGTAGAAAATCATCATTATGTGTAATACAGAGGGAAAAGCACAGACAATGCAACTGAAACACAATATAGGTGCCTGCATTCAAATTCACAATCCAAAAACATTATTGCTCAGCTACTGCCCAGCTCTGGAGCAACTTGAGCTCTGAAAGCATCTTGGGTGGAAACTTCCTGTTTGCCTCATGGTACTTCAAAGGGTACAGCACCAAGTTCTGCCCTCACTCATGGCCTGGCACATTCAGCCTAAATTTATATTGATCTACAATCCTACCCCAACTGGGACCATGTGAGTAGATACTTCTGCTCCTTAACCTACAAAAGAACCCACATGTTCTCACAGAGTGCCTCATACAAGCCTGTATATTCTGCTTCTGTACAAAAGGCAGTGGTGGGGTTTTCGTTGCATTTTTTTAGAACGTGACTGGACAAAGAGAAAATGGTTAAACTGTTGTTAGTTTTACATCATGTTTCCAGGGTGTGGAAAGCAGAGCTTGATTTTCCTCCTCAGTGTGAGGAAGTTAATGTGATGGTATATGTTTTAGTTAATAGGCTACCGTAAAGAAAATCTAACCTGTGAAGGAAAAAAGAACAGAGATCTTTCAGAAAATAGAAGATTATTAGGAAGTCTGGTGCTCATGGCTTTCCCATGAATACTGGGATCCTAGTCCTTGGAACACATAAAAGTGTTTAATTTTTAGGGACTGAACATAAAACTGTCATTGTGGTTCTTTTTTTTTTTGTTTTTCCCCTACTTAAGTAACAGTTTCATCCGGAAGCAGAGAAGGAATGCTGTCTAATGTAGCCTGAAAGGTGATGATTAGGTAACTTTCATTGCAGGCAGGCTGAACATTCTGAGACTGATTTCTTTCTCAGTATCAAAGAGGAGAAAGAAGAAAGTATTTCTAATTGAGATGGTCTAGTATTGACTTCTGTTGTTGTTCAAGGGTTTTCCAAGAAGCAAGAAATAGTCTTGTAGGAGGTTCTTTATCTGTTTCATTGCATTTTTCTGAAAGGCAACAGTGAAGCAGTAAAAAAAGTCTTCCTAAGATGATCAGTTGGTCATTTGGGAATGCATGAGTCTTGGCTGAAGTGCCAGAGCTGTCTGGGAGGGAATTGCAGTTCACCTTCTGCTAGAGCATGGTTACAAGAGGCATGCGATGCTCAGTCAGGCTTAAAATGAGCAAAAGGACATACTTGACTCAGGTACTGATACTGGGTGATAACCGAAGTAAGAGCATTGTCCTTAGCTGTGATGGTTTAAAAACTAAGACAGGCACTGGTTGCAGGGAGATGGCACTCCTCTTTCCAAGGACCATAGAGATGTCACTGAAAAACAAGAGGCACTCGTACCTCTTCCCATGTCTGAAGTAGAAGCAGCAAACCGTGACCTGAGTACAGACTGGGGACAAGCTCTCTGAGTGAACTGTTACTTACATACCTCAATTCACTTACCAGCGATCCTGTGTAAGTACACCTAGATGCCAAAGGCCATGGACACACAATGCACTTTGTATCTACGTGTGTATCTACGCTTTACAAGTAGGGGATGTGCTTGGATACTGAAATTTGACTTGTTTTTCATTAACTGGGGCGACATTGTGCTTGCATTTAACAGTTTGACTGTTTCCCTCACAGCAACGAGCAGATTTCCTTTAGAAAGCTCAGATTCTACAAATGTGCACGGGCTTAAGAGTAAGTAAATCAATGGTCTTACTGCCAAGAAGACTTGAAATTAATTGTGTGCAAAAGTGGTTTGCACAACGGGGATGTAGGGTCCCTTAATCATCTCCACTTGCGGAGGAGTATTATTAAGTCTCCAGATGCATTCATGCCTTACCCCTTCTGGCAACTGGAAGACCAACTAATACCAACTCTTAAAATTATCTTATACATATGCAAGAGTGGTTTCTTTGAAGAAGCCGTCAGGGTGACTCAGGTGACCTCTCTAAAGGCTGCCCTGTGGCCAGGGCTGGGCCCACACCCGAGTGGGGACTTGGCCGCTTCAGAGATCGCGAGCCGGGCCACTTCCAGTTTTGTGAGCAAACTTCGCTCGCCACTTCAGCTGACCCCGCCGTCCGCCCAGGCTCACTACCGCAAGGCGACAACGACGTGTTTTCCGCGGGAGATCAAAGGCTGTGCCAGGCACACGGGGCAGCGCCGCCGAAATGCTCTTCGAGACGAACCTAATGGGCGAGGGAGGGGGCTTCAGCTGCCCGCTGGTAGCGACATGGCCGGCCCCTATCGCCGGCTGCCCGCCGTCTCTGCCGGGCGCCCGTACCGTCCGCCCCCCGGGCCGGGACCCGCCGCCTGTTGCTATTTTCGCCCGCGCTGGCGGGGCGCGGGCAGAGAGGCGGGGAGCGGCCCGGCCGGGGGTGCGGTGCGGGTCTCTCCTCGTCCCGGCTCGCCGGCAGGTAGGGGCGCGGCGGGCAGGGGCAGTGGCAGGAGGCGGCGGGCAGCGGCAGGAGGCGAGGGGCAGTGGCAGGAAGCGGCGGGCAGTGGCAGGAGGCGGTGGGCAGGGGCAGTGGCAGGAGGCGAGGGGCAGTGGCAGGAGGCGAGGGGCAGTGGCAGGAAGCGGCGGGCAGTGGCAGGAGGCGGTGGGCAGGGGCAGTGGCAGGAGGCGAGGG
>VZTE01003952.1:1538494-1599832 GCA_013397775.1 Eulacestoma nigropectus | reverse complement strand
CGGGCGGGCAGCCCCTCGCCCGGCCCGGCGCCCGTTACCGGCCCCGCCCGCCTCCCCGCGCGGGACGTGCCCGGCCGCGCCTGGCAGCCCGCGGCCGCTGCCCGCTGAGGGCACTTCCCTGCGGCGACCACATCTTGCGGCGGTAAGCGGCGCCCGGGCAGCCCCAGCCTCAGCCCCAGGCCTGGCAGAGGGCGGCCGTGGGGAGCGCCGTGTCCCCGCTGCGGGGGAACGGCGCTGGTGGGGCCGAGCAGCGTTTTGGGAGGGTGGGGGGAAGGAGGAAGAGCAGCTCTCGGCGCAGAGGAAGTGAAGAGTTGTGGCGAGAAGTGCGGCACCCGCCGCGGGGCGGCCCGTGCCTGCACCCCCGCTCGGAGCCCGCGGCGGGGAAGCGCGGGCTGCGCTCTCCCGGCGCCCGCGGCACGGTCGCGCCGTCGGTCCTAAGGGGGATCCCGGCGAAGCCGCGGCTCTGGCTGTGGGAGCAGCGTTGCTGCGGGACGGGGCGGCCGGACGGGAAAGCAGCGGGGACGGGGACGCCGGTGCCGCTGTTCTCGGCTGGCGGGGTTCTGGGAGAGCTGATTTCTCGTCACAACAACCAAAAGACCTGCTTGAATTTAATCTGTCAGTGACCTGAGGTGCCTTTAGTTCTTTTTCTCTCGTCTGCTGTTTCCTCGCCCATCGATGCAAAATCGGTGGGTATAACTCCTCCCAGACCCCGCTCCGTCTCAGAGCAGCAAAGCGGCTCTTCCCTGGAGAAAAACCTACCGCAGCACATCCGAATGTAACTTTCAATCCCCCACAGGGCGCGGAGTTCTTATGGCCCTTTAAATTCACGAACTAAGTCAACAGGGGAATGATCTCTTGAAACTGCGTTCACGAGAGGTATGAAACGAATGTGGTTATTTATAGTGCAGTTTGAGAAGATTGAGGCCTTTGTGTGCTATGTTTTATTTGGGAGGGAGGCTAACATGGCAGATCTGCTGTAGGAACCTTTAGTAGTGCAGATGGTGGGATTTGTGCTTGCGTTAAGCCCAGAGATTGAATGGAACATCGTGGGTCAAAATTAATAAATTATACATTTTCTGAATAGGGAATACCTCTGAGCTGATGCATATGACTATACTTTTAACACTTGTAAGTGCTGAAATAGAAATTTGTCACGAGTTGTTGTATAGGAATGCTGAAAATCGTAGGTAATACACAAAAGTAGAAATGCTTGCAGGTGAGAAAAAAGGATGGAAGGAATGTGAAACACATTCAGTGATATGTAGATGACTTGATACATTTTTCAGTTTTATTTGGTTAACTGCAAAGTTGAATGCAGGCCTTTTGGCTGTGGATATGCAATTGAATAATAAGGAATGGTATTCATAATGTAATTTACCTAGCAAGCTTTCTTTTACAAAGTTTGGGGGGTTTTTTTAGTGCATTAAAGTCATAGAACAGTTCTGTATTTTGTTCAGGTCTGTATGAGGCTGAGTCAGAAGACTTCAATCATCAGCATATTAATTTCCATGGACTTGATTAAGGAAATAGCAACAGGTGTTAAGGGCAGAAACAGTCAGCTATTTTCTTCATTAGATAGTTGATTATAAATGTGTATGTTTGTAATCAAGAACATACTACCATTTTGTTGCAATTTTAAAATTAATAGTCTATTTTTTAAACTTATTTGAGGAGTGATATAAATGCTGGCTGTACTGGTAAATATTTTAGGTGTGTTTATTACTGGAACCAGTACCAGAGTATATGGTCAAATGTTATTCAGCACCCAGTCTGGAGCTGCTGACAGCATTTAAGCATTAAGTCTTTTAAAAGTCAGCATTTAATGAAAAAATAATGGAAATGAAAACTAATTTCTGAGACAGATTGGTTTCTGGACTTGCACATGCTGTTGCCCACAGCAAACCATAGCTTCAGAAGGAAATTGCAGATAATAAGTAGCTATGAGATAAAAAGAACATCCTTGCAACAACCAGAGTGTGTCATGCTTCCAAGTGCCAGTTTGAATTAAATAAAAACTATTTGAAAAGTGTTCTCAGCAGTGACCATGTCATGGCATACTTAATATATATTCTCATTTGTGTTTTTCTATATATCCTGCCAGGTGGATACAGAAATCTGTCAGCTTGAGCAAAGACAATGTAAATTTCAGCTAGGGATCAGAAAGAGAGGGAGACAAGTGGTATTTAGTTCTGGCTAGTGTTCCAGAGTTCTGGCTGCAGGCCAGGGCTCCTCATAATCCTTAAGTAGTATGATATTTCTGCTAAAATAATCAGTGGTGAAATGCAGTCAATACCAGTGCCTCTGGTTCCATTTGTCAACAGGGTTCAGTGCTAATGCCATGCAGAGAAGAGCTGAACAAATTTGTGCTCTTTAAGACCAGCTGTTTTTCATAAGACCTTGCAGTATGGTTGGAATTTTTGCTTAGCTTCTTGAGGAGAAAAACTGACTTACAGAAACTTACATAAACTAAAGCTGCTGCCATGTCCTGAGCCTGATGTGGAGTAACTGCGCAGTTGTTTCTCAGAAGGACTGCGAAGATTGAGGAAGATGGCATCTTTCTGTTCAACTCCCAGGTCAAACTCCTCATTTATTCATTGCTGTGTGAAAGCTCTGACTGCTTCCTTGCTTGACTCATCTTCTAAACTCGTCGGTTCTGCTGTGAGTCCCAGCACTCCAACTGCTACCAAAGCAGGGAAGGAGCTGGAGGAGAGTGAAGGGTTGCTTAGGTCTGTAGTTACCAATGTTCTGAACAATAGTTTAAAACTTTTGGCTGCATGTCTGTATTGAATTTAGTCCAGTTGAGAAGAAAGGACAAAAGAAGGACAACACTTCACCACTTCCAGTCAAAATTTCTGCTCCTTTTTTTTTTTCCCCCGTGTGTGTGTGTGTGTTCTTTTGGTTTAGAACATTCTGTCTCCTCTCTTTGTCTTTTTTCTGTATTAGTTTGAGTCTATCCTAAATCTGCCTGGTATTCTCCCACGTGCACAAACCTGATTTTCAGTGCCTCACCGTCCCAGGTTACTAACACAATAACCCCACAGGATTCTCCTTCCTAACCTCAAAGCTTACCTGACCCCATCTAAGCAACTGACACCTGGAGCTAATACCTTGTCCTTGTGATATAGTCTTTGCTCTCTTGAGAGAAGGTAAGTTTTGAGGAATGCTGTCCTGCATGATGAATGCTGCTTAGACATGTACCGTCACATAGGGAAAACCTGGGGTCCAGAATGGCAGAAGTAATTATTTGTGTAGCTGTCCCTTTCATGCTGTGTTGCCATCACCCTGACTTCTCTCTGAAGGTGTCCCTTTTAACTTGGTGGCATAGCATGGTGAGAATGCAACTCAATTTTGGAGAGCAAGAGTCTAATATATATATTTTTTAATTAGGTTAGGGTTTTAAAAAACAGGGTATCAGATTTTGCTAGATCATCAGTGTAGTGTTGCATGCTTTTAAGCCTGCTCCCCACTTGTGGGAAGTGTCTGGGTTGATCAGAGCAAACGAGAAGTTGAGAACAAAGGGCACATGTATGTTCCCATGTGTATCTTCCACATTAATGAGTCAGCCAGGTGTCCCCTAGTATAGAAGGCAGGGTTAGATATATTAATGTGGTTTGTGTAAATATCTTATGTGTTACAGTTTGACTGGCTGTTTTTATGCTGATGGAGCAAATACAGCTGAATCAAAGCAGGCTAAACAGTAGCAACATTAAGGTTCATATTCTCTAAACGATATCTTTCTCAGCAGCAAAGCTGTCAAGTGAGGAGTGCCACTCAAGCTCTTCTCAGTTTTGAGTGCAAGGGCAACCAAGATCCTTCAAAATGTGCTGGTGGAGAGGAGAAAGAGGACCTGTCCCAGTTATGTCTGTGAGCCCTGGGAGAACAACTGGAGACATCCAGTGTGCTAAGCAAAGCCCAGAGTAACGAAGCTGAAGGGCACTTAGAGCTGCTAAAGGAACATCAAAGTTGAGGTGGAAGGAAACTAGTGGACAGCTTTATTTTTATATCTTTCCTATTCTCTCTTGGATTAGAGGTGAAATAAGCATTTAATAAGCATGAGTTAATCAGATACTTGGGAGGAAGAGGAAACTTGTTCAATCCTACTGTACTAATACATATGGTAAACTCCTATGGCACCTGCAGAGCCAAATTTCAGAAGGGACTAACTGAGATGGGTAAGGGTGCTAAAATTTCAAGCAGCAGAGTCAGGGCAGACATGGATGGGTTGAGAGCATGGCTACTCTTTGGCCATAATGTGTGCTTAATTTTATAGCTGGGAATAGGCCTGTTGAGAAGAGCAAAAGCATTTTTAGGTCTAAATTAAGCACGTACATAAATGCTTCATGGTCTTGAAGTAAAACCTAGTCCTTGGTGTAAACTTGGACATTAACACCAGCAGCATGAAATTGGCATAATTTCTGGTGGGATTTGCTTACAATAAGCAACAGGAGGAGGAAACAAAGAAAGAATGGCAGGGAAAGGGAGATGGAACATGCAGAACAGTAACATACAGAACGATACAGGTTAGATAAGGAGACTTTCTGATGCTGCTAAATTTGTTCTCTGAGAAACTGCAATTTCAGCCTCTCCTGACATAAGGAAAAAAACCTAGCATTTTGACTTCTACTTAACTGGTTTGATTTAGTAGTGTTTTTCTTTGGAAATAACAAATGCAGACACTAGAGTGTTTATTTTTTAAAAAAAGAGATTAATGCCAAGAAGCTTTGCATTTCTATTAAATACATTACAGCATTACAGTATTTGTTTAAGTATGACAAAATATCAACCTTGGATTTTTTAATATACTGTTCAGTCCTTAGAGTTAGCATGCAAAATAATGTATTATATTGTGATATTCATTTCTGTTTGAAGCTGCATTGCCTCGTACATCTGGGGTAAAAGAGCGTGGTAGATGGTGGTAATCAAAAAGAAACTTCTCTTTCTTGAAAAGTTGATTGAAACAAGGGTGACTTTGTTGTCTTTTTACATGCCTTTAATTACGTTTTTTTTAAGAAAGGTTGTCAGAAAACACAAATAAGAAATTGACTACAAAAAGTAAATGTCTAATACATCATCTGTGTGGTAGCTCAGTTCTCCTGTTTTCAACCAAGAATGAAGTTTTCTTAGGCTTTCTTACCCCGAGATTATCTATGCCACTAAGTGACAAGAGCACTAAAAGCTAAAAATTTGATTCTTATGTAGTTTAGACTGCACACCATGGTAGTTATGAATGAATCCAATCTTCCCTGCAGTTGCTGAACTATTTTTCATTGTTGCTGTTAAGGAGAAAAAATTTGTAATAGTTTGTCAAAGAAGAGACCATTTTGATTCCTGGCAGATGGAAAACTATAATGGGTAATTGTGTTCAGCAGCCTGTGTTGATAAGTTGTAAAAATGCTTCCTGAAGCTGCTATCCCATTTAGAATCACAGAATCATTCATGTTGGAAAAGACCTCCAAGATCATCATGTCCAGCATTTGACTGGACATCGCCATGTGAACTAGATCATAGCACCAAGTACCACGTCCAGTCGTTTCTTGAACACTTCCAGGGACAGTGACTCCACCACATCCCTTGGCAGCCTGTTCCGATCTCTACCACCCTTTCAGAGAAGAAATTCTTCCTGATGTCCAACCTGAACCTCCCCTGCCACAGCTTGATGCCATTTCATTTAGGATGTAATGCATTTATATTAATCTAAAAGATGCTTATTTTCTTGCTTGTTTGTGAAATAAACAAAACCCCCCCCAACTGTAGTATACTTGAAATGAGGTGTACAAATTCTGGATTTTCATGGTCCTTTTTCCCACACCTCGGATGTGCAGATAAACACACAGAGGTTTACGAAAATACTTCAAAAATTTGATCTACACATCTAGAATGCCATTTATCATGAATTCATTGCATAGTATCTTGAAAACTTGCACTCTTGTTTAATTTGCTATCATTGGAACTGATAATGTTGCCACAGTGTTCATTTGTCAAAAGATGAAAAAGTTTCAACAAAGTAAATGTACCCAAAGATGATTTCTGCAGTTCTCTTGTTTTTACAGTTTGCCAGTTACTGCAGAAATATTTTTCCCCACTGGGACGTTTACAGATTGGTTGCATTTTAAACAGCTCAAAATTAATTTCCATCTTGAAAATTTTAAAAAAGTTCTGGGGCTTTTTTAATCCTGAAATTTCCTTTAATTTTCAATAAGGTGAAAGGCTGTTAAAAACTCAGTCTGAAAATATTATTGCAAGAGCAAATGAAGGACAAAGTTTAATGGGCAGTCATGAGAAAAATAGTGCTGGTTTTGATCATATTTGTAGATGAACCAAGATAAGAAATACTGTTGCCACAGTAAACAGATGCCACTTATTCAGTACTTGCTCAAAAGTAATTAAAATGTTTTGTAAGGATATCTTGGTACTATTTGTGGTGGTTTTAATACATCCTTTCATTGGAAACTCTTGTAAGACTGAGGGTAAACTTGTGTCCTGGTAATTAAACACAGGTAATTACAGGCCTGTCAGCCTCATGTCAGTCTCATACAATACAATGTAACAGCTGAAACTAGGTTCAATTAAAGAGGAGTTAAAACAAGGTAGTATAACAAATGCCAATCTATATGTTTTCATAGACTGCATTTTGCGAAATGGAATTTATAAATAAATGCAATTATTGGATTTCATTACTAAAAGTACTGATACATAACAGTAGTGGTAGTAGATGCGGGGTATAATAGGATTACAACAGGGTTATGTGTAACTTGGTATATTCCATTTGATATTTTAAGAAATGAAAATGACACAATGTCAGTCTGGCTAACGTTTAAGTATTCCTGTCTGGCTGACCAGAGTTAAAATGCGACCATGAATCATGATCGTCTCTGGTTCTTCCCAGAATGCTGTGAGGATTGTTGCTTGTGACTGCTATCTGACAGGTTTTTCATAGATCACTCAGACTGCTGCTAATGTTTTTAAATGACAGTGATTTCGAGGGTGTTATTTATTGAAAAAATCTGTTTGGTTACAATCAATAATCACTTGGCAAACTATACCTAAGGAAACAACTACATGTTAGTAGCCAAATTCAAAGTCATCCACCTATGGACAAGAAAGTTGGCAAATTTACTTTTTTTTCCCCATATGTAAAGGTGTCTTAGCAAGCAGTGACTTCAACTGTCATCAAGGTCAAATAGCTCAGCTGAGTTCTTCCCGTGATAATAGAATTGAAATAGGCCAGTGTGATCTACAAGTGCCTGTCCATGAAACAGACACAGGCTAGAAGGAATGTGCACTGTAATTTAGTTACTCATTAGATAGTTGAGCTAAGGTCATAAAGCAACTTTTAAATCATGACTGACTCTTTTCTGAGCAATGTATTTATTACAATTATGTCTGTTGGACCTGAAATAGTAAGGGCCAACGTAGAGAGGGGGAACTTGCTAGTTAGGCCATGATAGATCTCTTCTGATGTTAAGCTATTAATTATTTGTATAATTGAGAGTTGGTTTTTAATAGAGTTCCAACCCCTACATAACTGTTTCTTTCCCTTTCAGAACTCTTCTGTTCCGTAATCAAAGGAGCCATCCACATAATGTCATTCCGTGGAACTGAAATATTGGTGAATTAGTCCAGGTTTCCAAAGGACTGTAGAATGGAGCCAATAACATTCAAAGTTAAAAAGTATCAAACACCTAGTGATTTCTCAGCAAGTTTCAGTCTCCAGCTGGTGGGTTCTCTCCCAGTGCATTCCCTAACCACTATGTCAATGCTGCCTTGGATTGTGGCTGAGATCCGGTTGCTCAGTGCAAAGTCTTCCAAAGAAGAACCCAGCGTCAGCCAAATCCGACTTTGTGTTTCACCAGCCAGTTTGCGATGTGAACCAGACACAGGGAAAACCCAGCAATGGGATCCTTTAATTTGTTCGAGTTTGTTTGAATACAAGCCACAGCAGGTCCACAAGCTGATTCACAACAGCCATGATCCAAGCTACTTTGCTTGTCTGATAAAGGATGAAGCAGCAAATCAGCGAAGTATCTGCTATGTATTTAAAGCTGACGATCAGACAAAAGTAAGTAAAAAGAAAAGAACCACAGCAAGCATCCCTGGAGTTGCTTTTGTGCTGTTTGAAGCCTTTCACTACACTGTAAGACCTTGATTTTGTACTTAAAATTAGAGACTAGATCTCACTAAAACTTACTGACTTACTTTATTTGATGTTAAGTGTTCACTTGAATTTGAACTGCTCAGTATGTGAAACAAAAGGTGTATACACCTCCTACAGGATCAGGGCTTAAATTTGAATTTCATCAGCTTAAAAACACTTTAGTTTGGGATATGGGCTGAAATCTTGGCCCTCAAGTCAGTGAGAGTTTTTCTGTTGATGTCACTAGGGCTAGGATTTCACTCTCGAGTCACTGTGAACTTTATCTAATCCTGCACTCAGACCTCTCAAATTTCTGTTTTCCCGAGTTGAGACCTATGTGACTGGGAAACAGAGATACCTCCTTTCTGAGAAAGAGGAGAGGGTAGTGTGGAACCTCCATATCTCTGGCAACAGGACCCTGTGGAAACCTTTTCCTAGCTCTGTAATTCACAAAGCCTGGCAGGCAGGGTTGGAGAGTAGGAGAAAGGCACAGTCTCTGCACCTCTGTGACATGCAGGCTTGCTGCCGCATGGTGTGAGACGGGAATTGGGTGTGCATGTCTGGCAGTGGGTGAGATTTGGCTTAGTCTGCATTTCCTTACCCGTTGTGTCTTTGCTGAAAAAGTGAAAGCATTAAAATTGTCGATCTCTTCTGTTTGAGAGTAATGTGAGATGCTAACTCTCATGAATGAATAAAATGAGTAGGATTTAACCCAAAATTATTGTGAACTACTGGTGACATATCCTTTACCTCTTGAGTATTGACTCTAGTTAAAATGTTGGAAAACAGCACACTCACTTGACTCATTGGAGATGTCCTGCTGATGAAGAACCCTGGAGGTATTATGTGAATATACACCACACATGGGATTTATGCCAACGTGCCCAATAGCAAAACATTGCACACAGTTCCAAATCCGTTGTCTCAAGCTTACAGCTCAAAACATATGGAAGCAGCTTTAGTTAAATCCCCCCAGATAAAACGGCAGTTCCAGTAAATTAAAAGGAAAATACATTGTAAATCATAAGCATTCAAATGAGAAATCCTGTCAAATAAAATGCAGAATACCAAGTTTATGTATGTAAGAGCAGAAATAGGGAATAGACATTTTGAAACTTGGTATTGGATAGCAGCTGGTGAATGCATTTTTCAGTTTGCTTATGCATTTACTTGTGCTTGTGATTTTCCAGGATTGTGGTAAGAACACAGCACTTATCACCTCCAGTACATTTTCTTAGGCATTTTATTTTGCAGCAAAAGACTCACATACTTTTTCTTCATGTTTGATCAGATTCCTGGACACATTTGAAATTTGCAGCTGTGTCTACATGTTTTTGGAGACAACACCCAAAATTTTTGGATGCCTGTTTTAACTACTTAGCTCTAGATTCACACAGATATCTATCCTTTCAAAAACTACCTTTCACCTGGTCTCTTAACTTGCCTTGAATGCAAGAGTTGTTTCTCTTGACATCTTTGCAGTCTAGGTAGACACATAATTGGCATTTGTGGACCTATGTTTTAATGAAAAGGTAATGGAAGTACCAAGTGTTCTTACCATCTAAAGTGAAGCCTTGCCTCTTTTACTTAAATTTTGTGTTATTTCCACATTTTAAGTAAATCCTTGTGCTTTATAGGGTGTTGTAACTTTGCCCTGAATATTGTCATATAATGACTTTTTCATTGATGTTTTTGTATTTATCAGCAGGAGTGAACTGATGTTACCTGTTTTGCAGATGCCCAACTTGAAAGGATAGGGAGTGCACATACACCTTTGTTACTGAAGGAGCTGTTTGTCAAAAGCCAGTGAGTTGGGACGAAGAATTTAGCACTCTTACTGCAGTTTATGTTCAATTTTAGAAGAAACAAATTTTAGAAACTGGACTTTTTCAGCCTGTGCGACTCAGCAGACTCCTGTGCTAGTACTCTTGTTTCTGAGGACTCTTTTCTTCCTATTTGCTTCAGGTCTGTAAAAGAATCACAGCAGTCCAGATATGTTTAGTCACAGAATTTGCATGTTCATAACAATCTTTACCCAGCAATCTTGGACATCTAGACTTCTGTGATAATTACTAATTACAATAATATTGTAAACTGCAAGAGCCACAATTATTGGTGTCTACATATATAAATCTGTAGTAAGGTTGTATTTGAAAAAGAGTTCTTGGATTAAGTCAGGTCTGACTGAGGATTTGAAGTAGAAAGTACTTCGTGGCTTTGCAAATAAGTTCTGTGTATATCCTTACCTTAAGATAAGTAGAATAAAAGGGGGCAGAAGTATGTCTGTGGGAGAAGTACAGTAGGAAGATTAGGATGTTAAGATACAGGCAGGTCAGTAGAAGACTAAACAATTAAGGCCTTTAAGAGGAGGACAAGAAACTTGAAAGACATGCAGACAGAGGCATACAACTGGAGGTGGTAGGAAGTACAGAAATCCAGGAATGGTCAGACTTTTAGCATCAGCATTGCAGATAGACTGCAGTCCATTAACTGTAGTTGTACTCCTTTATGTATACAAATTGAGCAAGAACATACATCTGATTAGTGAGGGATTATTTTACCATTTAATATGAGAGTTTTGTTAATGGGAGATGATTTTTTGCTGGGTAATATTTAGCTCAGCTCTAGAGTTGATGGAGGTGTGGGAATGCATGCAATGTTTTCCCTGCATATGAGTACAAGGCTCTAGGGTTCATTGTTGCTGCATTACCAGCATATCCACTTTAGAGAAGAAATCCTTAGACAGGTAATTATTACTGAGTCATGTCAGGATTCTTTGCAAGGAATTCTTTGTTATGGTGCTCTTTAGCAGTGAAAGAAAAGGCAGTGCCCCATTGTGGTCTTTGTCTTCCCCCTGTAGGATCTTCTATAACTATTTCCATTGTACCATCATGGCAATGTATGGCTCACTTTCCCTGCTGGATAGCAGTAAGTAGGGAAGGATGAGATGACATTACTTGAAAACAAGCATGTGCATATGGAGATCATTCCACTCTACTTTGTGCTTAAAGGACAGGTTTACACTGCCTAGAGAGAGCTTCTCTTATGGATTAGAGTCTTCTTTCCAAGCAGATTTGTCAGACATGGGATCTGGAGCGTTCCTTCCTTCATGTATAACCTCAGTGTTTCCACTAGTTACAGATAGGGGAGTTTCTTATCCTTACACCCTCCTCTGCAGAGGTCGTGATGTGGCCTCATGATTGAGTAATTTCTGCCTGAGGGTGGGGCTGAAGCACTAATGCATATTCTTTGTAGGTGCTCAGGAATGGAGCTGGATTCAATTATATTGCCCGCAGGGAGCTTATGAAGGCTACTTATAGGTCATAGATGGGTCTAATATATACTGTGGTGAGTAATGGTGGGGGAAGCTGGGGAAAAATTAAATCTCCACAAAATCTCTTTGCAGAATAGTCCCTTTGGCATAATAACCCAGCCTTGCTGAACACCTTGGTGAGAATGCTTGGGTACTGTAGGAGCACTTTGGAAATGAAAACATACATGCCTCAGCCTCCATATCTCCCCAGTGGCCTCTGGTGTGACATTTGCTTACGTACTGCAGAAGCGTGATGCTATTAACATCACTGTTGTTGAAAATTATATACTTTGAAAATTATTGGCATTTTAGTCCTACATTTGAGATGTGGTAGTTCTAAACTGGAACTGCAGGTGAGGTGTGCTGTTTCCTTCCTGAGCTCATTCTCCCCAAACAGCTTTCCTTCTGTACCATGCCTTGGTTTAGCACATCATTCACTCCAAGAAATGAGAGAAATAACATGAGGCTAGTGGCGTACTGTAGCAGGGTATCCCCCTCCAGCAGATGCAAAGTAGCCAAAACATTATGGAGGAAGAGTAATTTCTGTTCTTATTTTCAGTTTGGAAAGGTAATTCCAGGTGTCATTATGTTGATCCTCTTTGGTGTATTGAATGATTTGTTTTACTTAGGTACGTTTAATCTTACTTGATGGATGTTTGGGATGGCAAATGGAACACGGGTTGATAGTTTATCTGACTCATGCCCTGGGCTAGTTTAGATTTAAGGCAAGTTAAGGTTGTGCTGTCCTTTATTATACTTTTATATTTATTGTAACTGAAGAATAACAGTTCAAAATTTAATGGTTTCACAGACGTCTGAGTCAAAGAGGACATTCAGTATCTCAGCCTTTTCCATGTCCTGTGCTCCATTCAGCAGCAGGCTCACATTTTTCCCAAGTCTGTCTTCTGTCACCTACGTAGCTATAAAGACTTTTTTGTTGCCTTTGACAACCCTTGCTAGATTCAATTCCAGGTGGACTTTGGCTTTCCTAATCATGTATCTGTCTTGGGTTAGCAAGTTCTTATCGAGGCTCTCTGGAAACTTATTGGGTTGACTATGCTCTGCTGTGTTTTTCCTACAGCAGATATCTGAGTGGTTGAAGTCCCTCATCAGGACCGGGGTTTGCTAATGGGACGCTAGTCTGAGCTGTCTGTAGAGTGCATCATCCACCTGTTCTTCCTGATCACAGAGTAAAATAAATTCCTGTATGCACAGTAGAAGTTGGCAGACAGTAGTTTCATTTTTAATTTTTTTTTAGTGAAGGAGATGCTCAGAATGCTTGAAAGTTTCCCCTTTTTTATTCTGTGGTATGAACTGGAGGTTTAGAGAATTTGAGGGAAAGCCTAGAAACTTGAGCATAATGTCTTGCAATGAAAATATTTCTGTGACATTACCAATGCAGAACTGGAGTATGAAGAAATGTAAACAGTTCAGATTTTTAAAGGGTTACATTTTGTTCAGATGTTTTTATTTGTGTAGGTTGTTTTGGTTTTTTTTTTTTTTGTCCCCAAGACTCTGGACACAAGTTGTCATAACAGTCTGTAATATATGCTTGTGTTTACCAGAGCAGTTAATGCTATGATGGCAAAACACTGGGTAGAACTGTTCTTTTCTGCTTAGTAGAAAAATACTGCCTGTGATTTAAACAGGATCACAGCTGCACAAGACATGCACAAGTCTGTGTGGTGCTTCTGAATCTTCTCTCTGTAGTGTCATCAATCAGGGACAGCTTTTGGTCCAGGCAGCTGCAGGAGTGTTACCAGGAGAGTTGCAGTGTCTGTATGGTTGCAGCAGACTGGGACACCTGCTCGAAACCTGAGCCTGCCAATTGACTTCACCTGTGCAGGTTGTGGCCGTAGCAGACACAGATAAGACCCATTTCCTTACACTGAGGCACTTCTTGAAATGTAGCACTTGCCCTGTTGTTGAGCTTTCTGGTTACAGCTATGATGTCCTCTGTTGTCAGATGTCTTCAGGGTTTTTTGTCCACCAATTGCTTTAACAGTTACTATGCTTTCAAACAACCTTCACCCACTTTCATGAGTTAAAATAGCTTATACACTTAAGTAGATCATGCTGTCTTACCTGGAATGCAGCACTCTGTTACATGTTGTTTATGATCTGATTATGTGCTGAAGAAGCTGGTTTCAGATAATCAACACTAAGCTCACTGTGAGGCTGCACAGAGCTGATCTTGTAAGTGAACTTCACGTTATTCATCTATAAAAGGAATGGCAGAGGCCCAGTGAACTCCAAAGCAGTTGTGAGGCTTGGCTTCACGACTCTTGATTCTTACACAACTTGTTTTTACTTTAGACTCCAAGATATGGCCTTGTAAGTATCTAATTTTTAATAGCACCATTTCCCTTTCTTAAAAGAATTCAGGGAAGATAATTTTAAAGATAAAGTGACCTTTTTCTTCTGTGTTTTACTGCCTGATGGGAGAAAAACGTGGTTCTTCTTTTGCAAAAGTCATAAAACACTGAAACAAAATTAAGTAACTGGACTAATGTCAGTACAAGTGAGAACTTAATTTGGCTTTTTTCTGCCTCCTTATGCACCTTTGGGTTTTTTTGATTGAATCTGTGTAATTGCAAATTGCTAGCATTGCATTTTGGTTTAGGACATCTCTCCTGTTTCACAAATACTAACTGGAGAAATTAATGTAAAATAAAGAAGAAAAAAAATGCAACTGAACAAATGAAAAATTAAATACACATTTGTGCTGTGCACATACACAGTCCAGTATATAAAGTAGGTCAAAGTTTAGCTATGTAAATTCTAACAGAGTATCCTGTATAATGCAAACAACCAAGGAATTCTTTGTTATGGTGCTCTTTAGCAGTGAAAGAAAAGGCAGTGCCCCATTGTGGTCTTTGTCTTCCCCCTGTAGGATCTTCTATAACTATTTCCATTGTACCATCATGGCAATGTATGGCTCACTTTCCCTGCTGGATAGCAGTAAGTAGGGAAGGATGAGATGACATTACTTGAAAACAAGCATATGGAGATTAATTGTGAGAGTATTGAAAGCTGTGCTTTCAATACTCTCACAATTAATCAAGTTTTATGGGCTTCTTGAGTGTGAGTGTGATGACACCAGTTCTACCCTGGGATCTGTTCAAACAATTCATGTATGTGAGCTCCTCTGTCAGGGGACTTTAGTGGCCAGTGACCCTGTCCCTAGAAGTATTATTCCAAGCCTTTATGGGGCTCTCATGAAACCCTAGAGTGATTTTGTGACACCCTGCATCAGCTAAGTGCTTGTGTGTTCGCTCTCATTTTATAAAAAATATTGTGGGATTTCCCTAAACCTTGTGTGATTGCCACATGGAGGAAATAATTTGTGTAATACCAGTGCTGTTTTCTGACTTACAGTCAGAGATAATGTCTGACCAAGGAAGATGAAACTAATCATAGGGTTTGTAAAAAGAGTTACCTATTCCCACTCTTACAGCAGCAGCAACAACATAAAAAAATATATATTCTTGTGATTTCTTATCTTACTGTAATAGTTAACTGTATAGTAAACTGTATCAGATTACATTGTTCATGTATTTTTCAACCTAAATAATACTGAAAGTAGCTGTGTGTTACTTGTGATGTTACATGCACTTTATTTTAGGGTCAGAGCTCATGCCAAGGCTATTTATTGTTCAAGGCTATTTATTGTTCCTTTGCTTTTTCTATTGGGGATTATAGCAGAAATACAAAACAGTAAAACTGAGGCTAAAACATAATTAGTGGATTTGTGATGGCCTCTCATCTGATTACTAACCATTCCTTTTGTCTTACAAGGTCTGATACTTGTGGCCTATGATGTCCAGCACAGGTAATTGGAACCACGAATATCTAAGCATCCTCCAGAGTTGTAGTAGAGTTTTCTTCAAAAAGCTCCTGTTCACACAGAGAAGAGCTTCCTTACATATCTCTGAAGAGAAGCTCACTCTTAACATCTTTACCTAGCTTGAGTCAGCTTTCAGTGGCTTTTTATTCCCTTGTTTGCTGATTTGCCCGTTCCTACCTTTCTCCCTATTCTTTATACTGTGGTATCACTCAGTGAGGTGTTTCAGAGCAATTTGAATATTTCAAAGGAAAAGTGATAAGGTTTCAATGAAATCAGCATCCTAACATGATCACAGAAGAGTTTCATGTGCACCTTTGTGAGAGTCAGGGCAACGCCACCTACAGCAGAGAGAAGGCCAGGTGTCAGATCCCCAATTCATCAGTCTTAAACTGCTGTGGGGTTTTAGTTCAAGTGTAATCTATGATGGTACACTGAGGAGATTTTATAGCTGTCCTCTGTCAAAAGAGGCAACCCTGTTATTATTTTCTCTTCTGATCCATCCCTTGATGTACTTTCTTGGTGTTTTCCCTTGTGCTGGCACTGATATTTGTCCAGCTCTGTGTTGAGCTGCTTTAGGGGCTAAGGTAAAAGAAACCAATTTGATTCTGCCCCAAAATCAACTTAGCGCACCTTGCTAGATCACTGTAGATGTTTTTTGTCAAATTTCAAGTTGACAAAAATTTGGAAACTAAAGTGAACATAAAGCAATTTGGGACAAATTTTTCCTGGTGCTTTCGTAAGCAGGTGAGGGAAATAGAGTGCCACATCAGGAGTACTCCAAAGGGATTGGGCTGTGCAGCAGGAAACTTGTTCTTTCTTTGTAGGATGACATAGATCATAAAAGTAGGACTATGAGGATGGAAGTGCACAGGGAGACTTGCAGGCTTCCTTGACCTCTGTACACAGAGCCACCGTGTTTGGAGCATAACACGTGTTTGGTGCTCATAACACCAAGGTTGTGCATTCAATCCCCATGTGGGCCATTCACTGAAAAGCTGGGCTTGGTGATCCTTGTGGGTCCCTCCCAACTCAGAATATTCTGTGAAAGTGTCACCAACTTCAAAATCTGTCCTGCTAGTAATGTGTGAGAAGAAATCACTGCATACCTGCCAAGTGAGTCCAAAGTAGCCTTGCTCTAAAAAGATATAAACATCATGGAAACAACCTGTGTGCTGGTAAATATCCTCTTACAGTCTTGTGTCTGCTGCTGTCACAGTGATGGGAATGGGAGGCTTTTAGTACACATCCATGATTTGCACCTGTCTTAAAAATACAGGTGAACCTGCCCCTGAGGGGTTGAATATGTTGTGAAATATTGTCACATGACAATTTCTCCATTTTTGTGGCTTCAGCCTCACTCTGGCACTAACTCTCTGGTACTCATCCTGTGCTTTATTTATTTAATTTTTTTAGCTGGAATAACTTCTTTCTGCTCTGCAGAGCAATACCCTCACCAAAAAGTAGAAAACCCTCTGTGACCAACTTAAACTTTGGAGGAGTTTGGTGGTGCTGTATTCTTCAAATTTGATTAAAAAGCTTGAAAATAACTTAGTGTGAAAGATGAATGTAAAAACTTGAGAATTTGGAGAATCCACACAGTTCTCAAAGTACAATGTGGGTCTTCGATTGAGAGACTTTTTATCCACATGTTACCTGAGCACTAATCATATTAAATTCCTCATCTTCACAACTTGTAACAATAACAAAATAGATAGCAACAAAGTCATCCAGCTCACCTTACTGTCTTGTAAAGTCTGATTTCTGCAAAGGAGTTGGATGCAAGACACAAACTAAGTGAATGTGTCTCCTCATCACCTTGCAGCCTCATCAGTCCTATGGCTTCAAACAAACATGCAGCCAGCAGAGAGGGGTGGGCAAATTAAAAAACCCCAAACCAAACTGAAAGACTTGTGCCTATGGAAAAGTTCTGAGTGAGAAATAGAATGAGTGTGGAAATATAACTTGTGTGTACAGAATTAAGAGTTCAGAAAATAGTTTGATTTATAGCAACATCGAATATAAACTGCATGCACACTACTCTACAAAGAAATACCTAATTATGAAGGAACTCCAATGTATTTTCTGGGGTTACCCACTGTTGTGGCTTGCTGAAGTTGATGTAAGACTAGAGAAAGTTTTGAAGTTTAAATGCTGCCTTATTGATCTCCGAACTCCAGTCAGAAAGTCTAATCTAGACTTAAGAGATGGTTTTTATTTTTTGTTTAATTACTTAACACTCTTAACATACAAAGTATGCACAGTTGTGAAGTTTTAAAATTAATTTTGTGGATACTTGGTGCAATGATAGTTGTACACAATTTAAAGGCAGAAAGTGTGTTTAAGAGGGGAGAAAAAAACCTGCTTTGAAAAGAACAGTTTTTATTAAAAAATCAGTCTTACCTAAAACAGTGTTAGTTTTTGTGACACACAGTACAATAGCATATTGAGGACAGTGTGATTTAGTTAGCAAATGTGAGAAGATAGTTTTTGTCAAATACATGAATATACAAAGGCTCTATCTGTCATGTAGGTTAATACAATCTCTACAGACAGACTCAGGAGTGGTTCTGGCTCATATCTGATTGACATCAGTCATCTTTCCTCAAGATTAGTAAAACCAAAACCTTCTATATTTTTTATGCTTTGCAAGTTTCACTAGAAAGCTTGGGCTTTAGCTCACTTGGAGCTACTTAAACATGGATGTTCATGTTCAGGCAGTTGTATTTTCTTCCTTTCAGATTTTAAAATGGCCCTAAAAGACAAATGCAAGCCATCCACATTAAAATATGAATATGCCAATTCATAAATTATGGCACTGAGTAAATCACCTTCCTGAAATAGCTCCTTATGTTTCCATGCAGTTGCCTTTTCATTTAGAGTTTTGCCTTTCCTGGGCTGACATTTATGCTGTGCCCCCAAGGTCATCAGATGGGGGCTCTTTGGCTGTAGTGGAGCAGAAAACCAAAGCAGAGGAGGCATATATAACCGCTGTATTTACTTTAGCAGCACAATCTCCCATCCTGTTATATGTCAAAGTGAATAATGGTAGAAAATCATTGTCGTAAAATCAGTGCTTTCCCTTGCCTGGTGTTCTGTATTTCTGTTTTTTTTACCCTCTCTGTGGACGTCAAGTTATGGGAAGGGCTGTGGGAAATATTTTCCTAAAGAATGATTTGTGTGACTGGACAAATACAGGCTTAAATGGATATGTGTGTCTGCCCTAAAGGTTGATCATCGAGGATCTGATACAAGGATTGAGTGGATAATGCCAGTTTATACTTGGTTTGTCCTTTGTATGAAACTGCTGGTTGATGTAGACTTCTCCTTTTTTTCCCACCCTCCCCCCACTTTTCCCAGAGTGCCAGTAATTGAAATCTATTGCTAGTCATAGAAACAGCTTCACTGATGATGATTCCTCCTGCATTGGGTTAAGTTTGGTCCTTCTGCATAATTGATTTAATGCTTTTCATTTGCAAGCTTCTTGTTTCAGCCTTTAAAAGAACCCCACAAAACTAGCTTCACGCAGGCCGAATGTGTATCAAAATCGTATTTTTAGTAATCATGATGTGGTTTGTTGAGTTGCTTTGTTACTTATATGGTATGCTTCTACTTATAATGTAAAGAACTTGCACAGAAAGAGGGAATACAAGCTAAATTTTATAACTCCTAATTTGAGATTTTTGGAGGCCACGTTCAGCACAAAGGTGTAAAATAGAGTTTGCAGCGAATATCTGGTGGTGTATTTGCATCTAAACCTGTGGCTAACTGAAATGGAGGGGTTTTTTGAGAGTCAGAAAGCAAATTATACATAAATCTTATTTCTGAGTCTTTAATGCTGAAAATCTGTATGCACTTTAACTTCAGGCTAGTTCCTTTGAAGACAACAGACACACTTGCAACAATGACTTTAAATATGCTTGTAGACGCTTGGTTAGCACCTATACTACCTAATATATTATTCTTCTTGGTTTTATCCTTAGATTTTTTTCAATGACAGTTATGTTGTTCATGTAGGAAAAATGTCTCCAATACCTGTAATTAATTCATTTAGAAAGATTTTTAATGAAACAGGTTCACTTTTAAAACCAGACAACAAGAAAAATTATGCTTCAAATACAAGAATATATTAAGGATGATTAACATGGTTGATTCAACACCACTATTACAAAAATTAGCTTTCTTTCCTTGTTTAAAATTGCAAATACAAGTATGCTTCATATGTCTATGAAGCAATAATATGCTAAGTCTTAGGAAGAGCAAAGCCCCATTCATCTCTTTTAATTCTCTGCACACCACAAGAACTGTGTTCTAATGTGCCTGTCCAAGCACGAATAGCATTGTTACCTTCAGAGGTCTCTCACTGAAGCTGAATTCAGAGGCATTTCTAGAAGTTGTGTTACCGTGTTAGGATTGCCTTTGTTGGACCAGCTGTCCAGTAGCAATGAGGCAATTTTCCCGATTTAAGTGCCTATTTCAAAGTGACACACTAGTGGATACTGACACACTGGAACGAGGCACTCTGATTCCCGAATCGGGACTGGGATTTAGGAGAGAAAACAGTTGCTTTTGCGGAGCTCTCTGCAGTATTTCTGCTGCTGTGGAGCACTGTACAGCATTCCTGACAGTAGCGTTTTAGCCAGGCCGCTAGGAAGCTTTTCTAATTGCAGGAAAAGAACTTCATTGTTCTTAAAAGGGATTACTCCCCAGAGTGCGTAACTTCTTTTGTCCCCCCAGTTCCTTCACAAGTTCGCAGATTCATCAGAGTTTAAGATGAGGTGTTTAAGTGCCACTTAGTGGCTGTCTGGAGCAAATGTAAGATACTGCGATGGCTGTGACAGTTCTCACCTCTTCTGCTGCTGCTTTCCACCAGCAGAATTGCTCACCTTACTGTGGAGATACTGAAGGCCTAATCTAAAACTGGTTGAAATAAATTGAAAGATGCTGGTGGACTTTCAGTAAGAAAGTTTCAGTGCTGTCATTTCCTTATTACTTTTTTCCCCGAATTGTCCTCCTGAAGTTCTTTTTGGGTTCTCCTAGTGGGTTTTTTGGTTTGTTTTTCCTTGGGTTTTTTTTTTTTCCAATATTTTTGCAATGCCTCTAAAAGTATTGGAATGAGTTTGTATTTTACTATGCAACAAGAAGCAGCAGTGTGTAAAATCTGTAGAACAGAAATACTTCTGTTTCTGGAGTTTATTCTTGTGTGTTAAATTTCACAAAACAAGATGTGCTTAACATTGGTTAGTGTTTGACATCAGCCACTGTTCTGGGATGTTTCAGCTCCCCTCAGCAGAATATCTGACAGATGTGAAAACATTAGCTCTCAGTCATGTTGGGAGCTTGCTATAATATGTTTTTATGTGTGTAAGGGTGAAAGTTTATCTTCTAGAAACTTGCAGGACTTCTCAATATTCTTTACATGTGTGCTATTAACTGTGTACTGAACTAGATACATCCTTAAGACACATAAGGATGTAGTAGCAATTTGATGTGTGATTTTAGTGGGGGCAATTCTCCAGTTTATAGCTTTTATTTCTCAGAGTGCATGCATTGCCTGTATGGAGGCTTCCTTTTTACTGGGGGGAGGTTTTCAGTGGGCTTTCTGCAGGGAGTTCGTGTTCTGCAGAAGGCATGCTTCAAGTTTTTCTTTAGAACGGAGTTGGTTTTTTTTTCCCTTCTGTTTCAGTTTTTGTGTTTAATAGACTATCCATATGCACGCTAGGTTTGGAAGAGTCAGAAAAGTTCCCAGGAACCTCAAACAAACAAAACACAGATTTCTGATTACGTTTCTTGTTAAAGTTACAGAACAGAAACTGTCAAGGTCTCAGGATAAATCCCTTTGCATGTGTTGAGACACTGTACTTCCAACAAGCCATATAAAACCTAGATACGTGACAAATTTTCCTTAGCCAGATAACCCTCAGTGACCTGACCTTAAGTAAACACATCTGCACAGGTGTGTCGGCCTGTTCCGGAAGTCTTGATGCCAGCTTGAAACATCAGCTGAATTAGACTTCCAGGTTTTTGTCTTAACTGGAGTTGTGAGTGAAATCAAAGCACTTGTATGTGGATGGTATTCTGGATCTACAATGAGAGAATGTAATACTTGATTCTTACTAAGTTCTTGTTGTTTGACTGTATATTACAGCTTTTTGCATGCTAAGAGAAAAAGCTGGGAAAATTTATTAAAGCTGGCCTACATTCTACTCATAAATTATAATTTAAAGCAATGGGACACTTGAGAATTTAATATACCATAAATGAAATGTCCTGTTTAATACCTTTATCAATGATCTGGACAAGGGGATTGAGTGCACCCTCAGAAAATTCACAGATGACACCAAATTGAGTGGGAATGTTGATCCGCTGGAGAGCAGGAAGGCTCTGCAGAGGGATCTGACAGGCTGGATAGATAGGCCAAGGCCAATTGCATGAGGTTCAACATGGCAAAGTACTGGATCCTGCACCTGGGTGACAACACCCCCAGGCACTGCTACAGGCTGGGGGCAGAGTGGCTGGAATGTGGCCCAGTGGAAAAGGACCTGGGGGTGGGTGCTGGTCAACAGCTGCTGAACATGAGCCAGCTGTGCCCAGGTGGCCAGGAAGGCCAATGACATCCTGGCCTGTGTCAGCCATAGTGTGGCCAGCAGGACTAGGGCAGGGATTGTTGCCCTGTACCCAGCACTGGTGAGGCCACACCTCAAATCCTGTGTCCAGTTCTGGGTCCCTCAGAACAGGAAAGACATTGAGGGCCTGGGCCGGAGAAAGGCAACAGAGCTGGTGAAGGGTCTGGAGCACAAGGTTTATGAGGAGCAGCTGAGGGAGCTGGGGGTGTTTGGCCTGGAGAAGGCTCAGGGGAGACCTGACCACTACTTGCAACTACCTGAAAGGAGGTTGTAGTGAGGCGGGGGTTGGCCACTTTTCCCAGGTAACAAGTGACAGGATGAGAGGAAATGGCTTCAATTGCACCAGGGAAGGTTTAAATTGGATATTAGGAAAACATTCCTCAGTAGTAGGGTTGTCAGGTATTGGATCAGGCTGCTCAGGGAAGTGGTAAAATCATCATCCCTGGAAGCATTCAAAAAATGTGTGCTTGTGACACTTGGAGACATGGTTTAGTAGTGAACACAGCAGTGCTGTGTTAGTGGTTGGACTTTATTTTCTTACAGGTCTTTTCCAACCTAAATTGATTCTATGATTCTAAAAGACCTGCTCAGATGACTTCTGAGGTTCACTTATTCATTCTTTGCACCTGTGAACACATTCAAATATGTGAGTTAAGACTTGCAAATTATTCAAATACGGGAGCTCAGACTTGCAAGTTGCAGTGGTATCTAAACTCAGCACATTGCTTCAGTGAAGAATTCAGCTGTCCAGCCCATCCATCCAGCTTTGTGCAGGTTTCTCCTGAAATGCCAGAGTTCCCTGTTGGTACTAAGAATACCCAGAAAGGAGGAAATGGCAGAACTGACCCATGATTGTTTATGTATTTCAGTAGTGTACTGCAGGTCAACTAATATTTTAGACTTTATTCTTGAAAATATATACACATTTCCAAATTTTACCAACTCCGTGAGTCTTACGTGAAATGATGCAGCTATCTCACCTTCTTGGTGATAAGACATGGTTAACAGAACCTGTGGTGAGGGACTGCTTTCGGTCTGCGTGGATCCGTGTTTGTGGATGGCTGACTCAGCACGCAAAGGCTTCTATTGTTCTGGCGGAGGAGCGGAAGCGCAGTCAGCACATGTGGCTGAAATGTGCAGTGGTGACTTACAGTAGTATATCCTGAGCCCTTTGAAGCGATGCAGCTTTATCAAAACCACAAAAGAGCCATAAGGACAAAGCCCATTGCTGTATTTTAAAAGCCTCTCTATTGTGTGTTGTATTTCACAAATGTTTTCCAGTGTGTTTTTTAGGAGTCAAAACAGAATTGTTAAAATAACTAAATGTGGAATGTTGTTTGTAATGAAACCTGGAACTGCAAATTTCTGAATGGAAAGCCAGCTGAATCATGGGGAAAGTGGCTTTTCAGATTGGTAAAGATGGTGTTTGAATCTCGGTTTTAAAGATGGTTTATTGCCATTTTGTGGCTTTCATGGTAATTGAAAGACAGTATGACTTAGCCGAAGATACAAAAGCAAAGGAATCCATATCACTGGCAAAGATACACTCAATGGGTTAATAAGCCCGCAGAAGAGGGTAGGAAGGGGAGAGATTAGAAACAGTAAGTTAAAAATGGGTGCAAGGGAACATTGCTGATAATTTTTTCCACTTGCAAGACAGCTGAGAATGAATATAATCAACATCACAACATAGCAAAATAAAAATCACAGATATTTTATTTAATAAAAAGGCAGATTTATATGCTCCATACAAAATTATTGTACATGCAAATTATTATGCTTGTAGGTTCCAGTGGTATTCTCAATTTCACATTACACTGGAAATATCTAGTGAAGGACTGTGCTGCAGCTTGTAATCAAATGGAAGGCTGGTGATGAGAAGTGATGCAGAGCAAGGGTTGGGCAGGCAGCTGAGTGCACTTCTTAATCAACTGCAAGGGGCTGCTGTAGTTCTCAGCTGGCTGCTGCAGTTCTCCCACCAAGATTTTGTCCAAGAGCACTGGAGCAGGGAGCCTTATAATATGAGGGCAACGTTACAGAAATTAAAATTTCTTCAGCTTGATTCTGGAAAAGAACAGGACAATATGGTATTTGTTCCCTCTTTTTGTTATCTATGCTTAAGATGCATAAGGATATAGTAACAAGCTGGTCTGTGATGTTGGGGGGGGCGATTCTCAAATGAATAGCTTTTACACTCAGATGCTCATCATATGTGAACTGCAATATAGCTCCATTGACTGGAGGTAAGTTCTGGACCCTACACCTACTGAGAGATAAACCTGAACTGATAGTTCTTATTGTTAAGCGATTCCCAGGAAAACCAAAAATATTTTGGTTTGGGGGTAGAATAGTTAACACTTAAAATTTTATTTTAACTGTTGGAGTTTTTTCAGTTTATTGAAACGGGGGTTGCTTTAGAGTATGCGAACTACAGTATAAGCCCATTAGAATCTGTGTACTGTCTATGGGGATTGTGGCTGAATTAAATAATGAGAAATCAATGTTATTAGAAATAGATTTATTAAGTTATTAAGTAAATTGTGGAGAACTGAGAAGACTGGCTATTTTTCATGGCTCTCCATACTGTGGAACTCAATATATTTCCCTAGTCTCCTACTGTTGCAACTGAAGTATACAAAATAATATGCCTAGGGCAATGG
Organism: Eulacestoma nigropectus; assembly: GCA_013397775.1. NCBI lineage: Eukaryota > Metazoa > Chordata > Aves > Passeriformes > Eulacestoma > Eulacestoma nigropectus. The sequence continues at coordinate 1,575,255 of VZTE01003952.1, read as the reverse complement.
GACTATTTTTTTGTCTATAATTAATTATGAATCTATAATTAATTATGTGAACAAAGAGCTAGGCTATAACTCTGTAAAATGATGCATACATGATTGCTTATTTTATATTACTCATTACTAGAGTGTTCTAGTAGGCTACCGTAAATGCAGACTAACTAAACTATCATGAAATCCCATGTAATGGAAATAGGCATTCATAATATACGTCTCCCATAGCACATGGGGAATTGATAAAATTATAATTATGTTTTGATTTTAACCAGCCAAATGAGATGTGTCATGTTCTGTTCATAGGTTTTCCTCAGTACTTTCGAGACATTTTTTACTCTATAACTTAGCTATTATTGGAAGCAGAAGTGCTTAGTGGTTTTGGGTTTTTTTCCCACTGTGAGATTGTGCTTCTTTACAAAGGAAATGAGACCTATCTTCAAATGAATTGTCTTTTTTCCCATCTGATTTGAGTTAATCATATAAGCTTTAAGATCAACAAACACTTTAAGTATAATTTTTAATTAATTGCATTTCGAAAATGTTTCTTGAACTTTAAGAGGTTTTTTTTTCTCTTGAGACCTGTGAATGCTTGTCACAAGGAAGCAGCAGGAAGCTGATGGAAAAGGGTGCAAAGTCCTTTCAGGGCCATGTATCTAGTGCCAGGGGACATTAATGGCAATTTGGTTTTCACATCTTTTGCATCCCAGTGCTGGGTGATTTCTAAAATAAGCAGTCTTGTGTAATTAGTATTTTATAGTTTATCCAGTTTTGTCAGGGTGTGTGTGCAGGTGTGTGTCATCCCTGTGGCATCTGCTGCTCTCTCCCCAGAGCCACCTCAGCATTCAGGAGAGCTCAGCTAAGTTATTCCTCAGTTTGGTGACGCTGAGAAGACCAAAGGTTACTGCCTTACAAGGAGGAAAAACAGGAGGTTTCCGGCTATTTCAGCTACAGTCAAGACTTAGCTGATGATCTCAAGGGCTTGACCTGTGTGTTTGTCATTGCACACTGGAAGCATCCTCATTTATTTTGAGTTCTGTGATTTGCTTCTGCAGTTTCCTAGTTTGCTCTGCCTGTTTTCTGCTTTTCTGCTAGTTTCACGGCTTCCAGAAAATTCTCATTTCTAAACATAATAAATGCATGGAACCTCTGATGTCTCTTTGTGGCAATTCCCTGCTGTGCTCTGAGTTTTCCCTGTTGCTCATTTGCCACATCGTCCTTGTGGGTTTTTTGCATCCAACTATTCAGATCAAAGTGATCTCTTCACAAGAGATCTTCATAAGTCTTGCTTGGACTTACCTGTAGATTCAGGCTTTGTTTTTTCACTCATTTATAGAGATCTGATAATTTGATTACAATTAGATCACTCAGCAGTGCACATTTCATCTTGGTCAAATGCAGGCATATGATTATGCTTGAGTGGAATTAGTCAGAACCCATGGCAAAGTTCCTGACAGCTTTAAGCTTTATTTTCTGTCTGTGGGAAGACAAAAAATACGCAATCCAGCATAAAGCTTGCCAATCCAAAGTTTGCTCATCAATGTTTTTGGAGTGTTTGAAGTGGCACGATGATTTCAGACCAGCTGAGCTTTTTGTGTCAGATGGCCCTAATGTTTATGAATGGGCACTAATGGACCCTAAAGCTAGATTGTGTTACTGTTATGCTGATTATGTATAGCCTTGGTTACCTTTACAGGATGATGCGTTCCACATGCTGTGAGTAGTATTTTCTCCAGTCCCTTGTTTGTCTGAGGATTTCACCAAAACTCTTTCACTCCAAACTTTCTGGAGCAAATAAGAAATGATCCATTCCATTAAAAATAACTGACTGATCATCCCAGCATCTGCTATCACCCACAACTGCCTTCTAACAGGGCATAAGAAAAGCAAAACCATTTTCTCTAGACATAACTTTTCCAATGAGAAGAACGCCTAAGTACTTCTTTGTCCAAAACAGACCCATGGAGGAGAATCTGAAGATCATGGTAGCCAACCAGAAAAGCTACTTCAACCTTATAAGGTATTTTATTACTTAATACTCTCATGACCTCTCTCCAGTTGATCTAACCCTGCCTCTAGGATATTACTTGCCCAAGGAGGACTTCAATTCCACTGTCTGCTTAGTGAGCAGTGTGGCCCATGTCCTCTTACACTTCTCTCCTACAGGTGTAGAATCACCTTTCCCTTCACGCATCTTGCTTTCCCTCAGTCCTCTTGCTGAGGTACAGGATCCCAAATGAGCTTCAGCACATGGTAACCCTCTTATGCTCTGACACTGTTGGAGAGAGAAGGGGTAGTGGTGGTAGGGAAGAGGACAGATAGCCCATCACCAACATGACTTTTCATTCCTGAGCGAGAAATCCCAGTATCACTTGAATCAAAGCATTTTAGCAATTACAGATGTTGTGGTGGAAAAGACAATTATAGGTAAGCTGAACCTACAGGAGAGGTTGGAAAAGACTCTGCTGCTGAATCAATACCCAGCAGTCTGGTGAGGAACTGTTCTCTTCTGTCTGCCACACAGGGAGTGAATCGCAAGTTATCTCTGGGCACCGGCCCAGTGTTAGCATTTTTTGTATTTGCTACTGGTTAGCACATAGCCAGAACATTTCACTCACAGTACTAAGATGATTATCCAGATCTTTGTCATTTCTGTTTCCACTGAGTGTCTAGAAACCACCAAGAAAGTCATGCCAGGTGCTTTGTTGACAGCTGGATTTCATCTTTAGCATGGGCAGTGGGCTCCTATGCACTTTGAATTAAAGGAACGGCCACTGCCAGTCTGTGGTGACGTGTCGGGTCTTGCTGTTGTCTTTCATCAGGGGGCTGGCACAGATTTGGTTTGGTGAAGTAATTTGGTTTTATGATTAATATTTTATTTTGTATTGAGAAAAAAGTTTGCTTATAATTTAGCCAAAAGAAATAACAAAGCTTACTCTTTTCTTCACCACAGTATCTATTCAGAAGCCACTGAGTTAGGCTTGTTTGAGTCTTTGGATAGGACGAAATCCAGAGGATTCATTATTCTTTTCCTTTGCTAGATTCAGATGAATCATTTTTGCATCTTGCATCATACGAAGGTGCCATAAAAGTCTGGTGCTTCCTCAGACATCTTTGTTTCGGTATGTTTTATTACAGCTGCATCTAAGAACCAAAATATTATTACATTTTGAATTCACATCACAAACAGTACTCTCACAGTAGTTTCTTTCTTTCTCTCTTTTTTCTCTGATAAAGTAGAAACCGTCACACCTGGAATGAGAAAAGATGAGACAATACTCAGGGAAATCCTAAAGAACAGTGAGAAATAAGTGATAAAAGATAAAAATCGTGGGTGTCTTTAAACAAAGACCAAATATTGGAAAGTGATAATTAATGGCAGGCATATTTTTTCTTGCATTTTTTTCACCTGAATTTATCACGACCTTGTGTACAGGAAGGAAGGAGACAAGTGAAACTTGTAAGTGAATGTGGACAGAGGGGGTAATTCATGAGAAGAATAATTGCCAAAACATGTTTAAGTAGAATTCAGAAGAAAAAGCTTTAAATGGGAATGGGATCTGCTTTAAAACCACCACTAATGTTAAGACAAAAGCAACAGGAGAGGCCAGTTCTCAGGTACCACAGTTGTGGCTATACCCTTCATGCAAGTTCCTGTGAGACATCATTCAGTGATGACACACTGTGAAGACTCACAAAAATATTTACAGCCATTAAGCCTAGAGAAAGCTGAAATCAGAGGACAATGAGTCAGAAATACTCCTCTTTTGAGTCAAAAGGTCAACTGCACCCTCCTTTCTTCTTAATATTTCCTTATGTCTCCCTTCTCTTTTCATATCTCTTTCATTCTGCAAATGGCTTCTTTTAATGGAGAAAACTTTATTGGAGAAAAAATAATGGGGCTATTTGTATATGTGTAAATTTATGTAGGATATCTGTAAAACAGGAAGATCACCTTTCTGACAATGTAAGTTTTAAGTTGTGGCTTTGAAGTATTTTAATTGTTGCTATTTTAAAAACAGCCACAAATATTTTGCTAATACTTTCCATGATAACATGGAACTTAGAGGACTGAGAGGTTTGTTTTGATTTTAAGAGATCATGCACTTGGATAAGATGGTGTCAAATGCTACTTACTGTTTATGCAATACAGATGCTATTCCCTGGCCCTGAATTTTTCCATTTCCCCAAAATGGGTATGTAGTATTTTTGGAGAGATAGTTATCTACATAAGCCAAACTTCAAATACTAAAATACAGAGATTATGTTTTTATAAATTTGAACATCCTGAAAAATGAATGCAGTTATTGTTCCCACTACATTACTAAATGCATCTTTTTTGGAAGGTAAGCAACAGAGTGACCTTTTCATTTACACTGAAGAATTTCATGCATTACTAAATGTTTTTATAGCTGAACACTTAAGCCTCACTTCTAGTTGTTTCCCAAATGCCAAAGTGTGCCCACTCCTCCTTCCTTCAAGGCTGGCATCTATCATCTTTGTTTAACAGAAGAACTAAAGCACAAAGAGCAGTTATGTAGCATGCCTGGAAGTCATGTTAACAGCAGAAGCTGGAATTCATTCATTGTTACTATCTCCTAATTCAATGTCTTCACCACAAGACCACTCTTCTTCCCAATCCTATAGAGGCATGTAGAAGTTTTCAGAGTGCATTTAAAATCATACAAATGTCACTGTAACAACTACATGTAACAGGTTTAGAAGTTAAGTAGTGTGAAGGGACACACCAGGGATGGCTGTTTGAGCCAGCTGCAGACAGGGCAAGAAGCCAGATATCCTGACTGACATGGGTGTTTAATGTGGACTGGGGGGGAGATGTGTGTATTGTTAGTTTAAAATTGTGTAAAGATGCCAGTCAGGAAGGGGGAGCTGGAAAAACTCCCAAGCTGGCAGGAGGTCCTCAGAGAAAGGGGAAGAAATAATTATTTAGAAGTAATATTGTTCACACTCAGCGTTAGAGAAACGAGACTCTTGAGACTCTCATGCTACCATCAAATATGGTGGTTATACTCTCCAACTATAAGCAGCACATAATAAGGAGCATTCTGCCTTGCTCTTGCCCTCACTTGCTTCATGAAATAAAAGCAGACCTGGTTCTGTACTTCAGATGGTAATATTTCTAGTGTTCTTGTCAGGTTCTGAGTTTAATGCCCTGAGAACAGATGTCATATTTTCATGTATGTGCTCTGTACATCATGAACAGTAGCAGCAGTGAAAAATTCTCCCTCTATCATACCAGTAAGCTTTTAGAGACTGCTACCAGAATGGGTGTCAGTCATATCTAGTCACTTAATTGGCTTATGGCTAAGAACATCTGTACAATCAAAATGTCCATGGCCACTATCATAATGACAGAGAGAGCCATTGGCCATCCTTGTGAATTTTCTCTAATCTGTAGAACTATTAGAAAATAGAACTCTATTGTCCTTTCATGAAGATCTGAAATGTATTTGTTAAGGTTTTAATTTCAGAAACCCTAGCTTAGGTACAGCCTGAGAAGAACTGCTTTTTTGTTGCCCCCTCATCCCTCTGTGCTCCATTACAGACATACAGCAGTGCTAGAGCAGTCACCAGCACCACATTAGGAGGCGATAGAACTCTCTGGCAGCTCGCTGCCTTGTTTGCTTTGCATGAACCAAACCCAGGGCTGCAGGATCATGCAGCCTGGGGCAGGGGCCAAAACGACCCCTTTTCTGCCTCCGTGAGCCGTGAGATTGGCTCTGCTTCTCCCCAGCCCATGTGCGCGGATGTCACTTTTTCCCTCCTGTTTTCATTTAATAACTCGAACAACTGGAGCAGTGTCAGCTCTAAGCCAGAGATTGTTCCATTGGCCGTAAGTGTGCAAGTGCAAGCATATACAGGGTACTCTCCCCGTGGAGTAGCTGTCTCAGTTAGAGTGTCTTTGGGCAAAACGAAGACCTGAATTAGGCACTTCATCATCTAACTTTGACCAGTTGAATTGTATTGAGAAGTGCAGAACAGACCCCTATGCTTTCCTGTTACAATTCTGCAAATCTAGTTCTTTGTGTCGTTTCTGTGAGGTCGTGGAAAATAAAGGGCTTGTTGTTTGGGGCCCAGCGGATTATTTCCTGTGAACTCCAAGCCTTTTTTCCTTTCCTAGTTCTGTGCCCTTCCTCCAAACTCAAAAAAATTAGTTGTTTCAGGCAGCCCTATGGCCACTGAGTAGGGGAGCGGGGTATTCACAGCCGGCTCAGCCAGACCAACGACAGGAATGAACAACATTCCTGGCTGAGTGGCAAGTAACATCCCTGGACCTGCCGGAAACATGGACACTACTGTCTGGCCTTCTACGACAGTCTAATTTCTGAAAGTTGCGCTGCTAGCGCGTGATGTCAAATGCCATTAGCTAACACGAATGGCAAGACAGACTGGAAGTGTAGCGTTTCACAGTGGTTTCAAACAGATGATTTTCCCTCGATCCTTTCTTTAATGTTAGGAATTACCTCGATGCCGGGATGTTCCCAGAAAGTTTTAGTTACGAATCCCGTCGTCAGCGCTGAATTACGTGGCCGGGCAGCGCTTGGCGGCCGCCGGCGGTTGTCTGCGTTGCCGGGCGCGCTGCCGGAGGGCGAGCCCGCTCCCTTCCCGCCCGCCGGGAACGGGGGCCGCAGCCCGGGCGCGGGGAGCCCCGCCGGAGGCGGAGCGCGGCGGGGGCGGGACGCGGCCCCGGCCCTTCCTTTCCCGTCCCTTCCCTTCTCTTCCCTTCCCTTCCCGCTCCGCAGCCCGCGGCTGCAGCCGGCGCCGCCACGGGCAGTGTCCCCGGCGCGGAGAGCTCGCGGTGCCGCCGGCCGGCGCTCGGCGGCGGGGACACTTCGGGGGTCCGGGCGGGCCGCTCCCCTCCCGGCGCATGAGGCGGTGGCAGCGCCGGGCGGGAGAGGCGGAGAGGAGCGGCCGGAGCCGGGGATCGCCGCGCCGGAGCCCCTAGGATGTCACCATTGTTCAGCTGGGTGGCCAAGGTAGGCGGCGCGGCGCCCGCCGCCCTCCGCGCTCGGGCAGCAAAGTCCACCCGTAGGGCTTGCAGATGTTCGCGTGTAATTTCAAGGCAAGTCAATCATCTCTGGGAAGGGAGCAGAGCCCTGCTGTATTGTTCAGCCAGGGAATAGGAGGAGCACTCAAAGTGACTAGTAAAGTCAACCTGCTGTCAGACGTGGCTTGGGTTTAGGGGCTAAAAGCGAAGCTGGAGGTCTGGCCGACTTGTTCTACGTTGCTGCGGATCTGCAAAAGGGAAGAGCTGTAATTAAAACTGCTCAGAAGGCCTGATCTTAGTGCCTGTTGGAGTCTAACGCTACTTGTGTACTCTGGGGAATGTGTAACAGCGCTCCCACTGTTTGTTTTGGACTTTTTCTCCCTGGTTTCTGTCATGCTCTGAATTTATGAAGAACAGTAAGTTGGATTTTACTGGGACACTTAACATGTTTAACTATGACAATGCATGTGTCGTGCTGGCTTCTTCATCTGTGTCTAGGGTTTCAGTAGGATTTTCCACTATAACCGAAATTACATATGGATGCAAAGCAGTAAAGATGGTTAAAGATCTCTAGAATATAGTTTTAAGCTGATGTTAAAAAAAAACTTCTAAAGGAACAGTCATTCTGAATTTAAAATGAGCTGCAAATGATATTCTGTCTCAAGGCACAGTTTAACGTGTAGAAGAGGACAAGTGTGTGAAACAGCTGTATGACAGGGCAAGAATTGTAGGTTCCTTGAATGAATTAGCTGGGGGAAAAAAAGACTTTATCTTGAAATTTAACAGACAGCGTAGGCTGCTTAGGCAGACCCCATAAAACCTGGTTCGCCTTTCTGTGTTGTCAGTTGTAAATGGTCAGTTGCTTAATTACTTCTTCTTCCCTGTTCCTGAATATTTAACAGGTGAAATACCAACCCTGGGAAGACAGTAAGAGGGAAGTGCTTGATATGTGACTGCTGCCTTTGTTCAGATTCTGAGATAGAAGGATTTGCTCTATTCTGTCTTGAAAGGAGACTGCTGAATTTTAGACACACCCTGAAAAATCGAAATGTAGCCTTCTCTCTTTCCACTTGCCTTTTTTTCTCTGGGTGAAGACCTGTTTGGTGAAGCACGTGTAGTTGCCTCTGCTGTCATGCCTCAGGCTCTGTCTCATGCGTAACGTAAGGCCCAGTTTGCCGTGTTATCTGAGGGAATGATACCGGCTGATGTCCGTGTCGACTCCTATAAATGTGCCGGTCCCCTATACGGGTGGCTGCTGTCAAAGATGAATGATGCCACTGAGTACATACTTCAAAGATGCCCCCAAGAGATGGCCCATTTCCTTCCCTCATTGTTCACTTGTCAGCTGGGCAAGGCAGCTGGTCGGAGAGGAGTTGGTCTTGGAGGAGGTCAGAACTTGCAGTACACGGAGCTCACTGTTTTTAGAGAAACAAGCTCTTTCAGAAACACACTTGTAACTGCTTTTAGGAGTGCTTTCTGGGCTTTCAAAACTAATTATTTCAATGCTGGTTCCTCACAACTACTTAGTTTTATTCTTTTGATGGCCATTAATTGTCAGTACTAATCTGGGAGGGAAAGCAAAGCAGTGTACTTAGAAATATAAAATGAGGCTTGTGAACAGAGAAAGCTTTCCTGCCTGCCAAAATCTGATCAGTAAAAATGTAGGAGCTATTGCTGTGGGCTTTCAACACAAATGCAAGCCTTTCCAGCTTTTATAAGATGGTGTCCCATTCCAGAACAGGGAAGAACTGTGGGATGGGGGGAGGAGGAAACTGCCCCCCTCAAAGCAAAGCTGTCCCCTTGCATCTATTACTTAAAAATGAGTGACCGCCCACTTTAGCAACATAAGTGTTTAGTCTCACCATGCAAGTCTCCAGGCCTGCAGATAGTTACACGTGAAGCAATTTACTCCCATGTGCTATAAAATCGGTTTCCCTGGTGTTTGTATAAACATTACCTTTTAATATATCTTCTTTACACATTTTTACATGCAGCTTTACCCAGCTTGTCTCTTACCTACACACAGGGTCCTCAGGGCTGAGTTTTGCAGTGCTGCCAGGCTCAGCCATGGGGCCCATTCTGGGCTGGAGAATAAAGCCCTACTTGAGTCTTACATGGATTGGTGTTGCCCCCATTGGCCATATGGATGCTGGCTAAACTCCTGAATGATGTCTCTGTGGATAATGAATTCTAATTATTCTGATACTCTAATTCTGTTTTTCCTGCGTGGTTTGATGCAAAGTTAGACAACTGACTTAAGGGAAACCTTTGACTAAGCACCTAAAAGCATAGTCTCTTGAAAGTGTAAACTGTTTGCAGTGTTCTGAGTAGAAAATACAGTTGCTTTTGTAGATACACAAAGACTATTCATATTCAGTTTAGATCACTGAAGTAACTGTTACAAAACGTAATCCCTGTGGGGTTGAAAAATGTCAAAGCTTTCAGCCTCAAAAAAAAGATGCGGATTTTTAGTGGTAAACTTGCACATTATTAATTCATTAGTAGGAGATAATAATACAGTGATAAGTGTTAAAAGTAATTTTATTTCTGTTCCTATAATATTTAATACAGCTTTAGTTTTTTAAAAAAAGAGTAGTCTTAGTTCTTTACAAATTGCTTAGTTTTATAATGCAAGTTTTTATTCAGAAGCAGCTTGACAGCAAACAGAATTAGAGAACTGATTGCTGAAGAAATAGAAACAGTTCTAAATGCAAGAAAATTGTATGAATAGAGAATTTTGAGGAAATGTGTCGTCAGATTCTCAGCTAGGGAAAGGGATGTTCCCAGTTCCATCCTAAGGGGAACTGAGAGCGACAGAATGTGTTGCTGAAGCTTGAAGAACCTCCATTTACATGCCACCAGCACTGGCAGAAAAGGGTGGGTTTACAGTCTAGCTGTCCCCAGCTGGGCTGGCTAATCTTGGACCTTGAGTTGAGAAGCTGATTGTTTGGATTCCTTCTCCTATGAAAATCAGATTTTAGGGTGTATTTACAATAGATGCTCTGAAATTCCCAATAGCAAAACAAGAAGTAAATTTTAGTTTGGTTTAGGTTTTTTTCAAGGATTTCTGAGTCAGAATGGCCTATGAGCTTTCTTCAGTTTGAGAAGCTCTCAAGCCATCAACAAAGTTTCTATCCTATTCAGTACAGCAAGACATGGCTACTTGGCTTATGCCATGAAACATTACTGAAGAAGTAATCATAATAATATTGGAAATGCCACTTATATTTCTTATAATCCCAATTTAGCTTTATATGCTGTGTTAGAATTGATCTTGCTGGTGTCTTGCCATCATTCCTACAATTTTCTATATAACAGAGTGCCTAGTAGACCTCTGGAGGAGCATGCATGGGAATAACAATATCCTTCTTAGTTTAGGTCAGAAGCTACAAATGAAATTAATTTGCCTTCCACAAAAGAATGAAGAGAAATGAGAGACTGAAAATCAGGATGGCCAAGAAATCCCCTCCTTCTTTTTTTTTCCTTTTTAAGAGTCTTCCGAAAGGATGATCTTGGCTTTTTTGCTGGTCTGTTCTAGGGTATATCACACTCATTTACGAGGATGTTTTGCTCCAGTTTAACTGACATGCCTTTTTTTTATTCCCCACAGCTTCCAGCAAAGTTGAGCACCTTTGGACATCTTTAATCCTTCAGTGAATGACTTACATTTTAGCCAAACAAATCAAGTTTTGGTCTCTTCAGGAGCCATCATAACCATGCATTTTAACACCGTCTAAAGCCAAAAAACTTAGACATTTGTTAAACGTGTCTTACTTTTAAGCCCATCTTACTTATGGTAAATTATTTGTGTAGATGAGTAAGTGGCGGTGGTATTCTATGGAGTGCAACTCTTGTTTGTGCTAATGCATTTACCCCGATAACCCTTTTTGTAAAGGAATTTGAGTACTTGCGTACTGTATCAAGAATCAATTAGTTAATAGAGAACTAGTGCCAGGCAAGAATCGGGAATCACTGAGGAGGGAAGGCTCAAAAGCCATAGTTTTTCTTGTGGAAGAATCTCCTTGAAGCCATTGACGCTGTGGGTAGGGCTGAAAGGACAGACCCTCGCTTGTCTCCCAGGCTGGATGCCAGCAATGTAGCAAAGAGAAAATGCAGATTTCTGCCAGAGCTGTGTTTTGGTGCCCAAGTTTGCACAATGCCCTTGTCAGAGAACACTACATTTCTGCTCAGTGTGATTCTCCAGGTCAGCTTAAGTTGAGGTAAAATGTTGTTACCAATTGACAGCTTTCAGATAAATGCAGATTATCACAAAATACCAAGCAGTTAAAATGCACTGTTTTCTGTATGCCAGTCACTCCCCGCCTTTCCCTGTGGGGGCCTGGGTGATGACTGAGGAATATGCGCTCAGCATTTGAAATGAAGTCAGTCCTATGGTGAAACCCCTCAGTTACTCAGCAGTTAAGTTCCTTTTGGAACTGTTTGCTTTCATTCTCTGTCCTTCCATTTTTTTTCTGCATGCCAGGCGCGAATTGCACCTGCTCTGCTTAGATGTTCCCTGTTTGGTGGGAGAGGGCGGGAATATAGTCGCTCACACGGCTTTTATGTGGCTGCGCAGGTGTAGTAGGGCAGTGTCCTCTACATTTGTCAGGTACATTAGGGGTGCTTAGTAAGGAGCAGAGCTTTCCACAGAGAAATCCTTGGCCATGTAGATTGCAGTTTAGCAAGGTTTTTCTCTTGAATCATTTATGCCTTTCTGAATTAATTTCTCATGAGTGTCTTCTTTCAGATTCATGTTGACCTTCAGATTTAACAAGCCCAGCCTGACAAGGTAGCTGAGCTTGCTCTTTTGTGCAGGTTCTGTCCTCTGCAATTCAAAACAGAACTTTTAGCCTTGAGTCAAACACTGTTTGCTTTTCTTTACTGAAAAGCACTCTGGAAGTTGTAGCTAGCTGTCTTCATGTGGTTTACATGTTCTGAGCCAACCAGTAGCAAAACTACTAGTAAATCCTGCTGGATCAGGGAAAACCCCAGGTCCTATCAAAGATGGATAATACAAATAAGGGTTTGTTTGGATTTTTTGCCATATATACATATGTCTGCGGCACTGCAGTTTAACTTTATTTGCCTTACATTTGATGATTTAAAATACTATTTTGCGTCATACTGTAATGAAGCAGTCTTTTATGTGTACTAGAGTTGTTTCGGAAAACACCAAAGCAGCAGTTCCACTTTGGGTCCCATAAATAGAAATATCCTTAGGGAAAAGTCAGGTAAAGAACCTCTTTACAGTTTGTAATTTCCCATCGTCCTGAATGTAGAAGCAGCAGCATTTCTGAGAAACCTCTGCTTTAAGGGGTTGTTGGAACTTTTTTACTGTGCCATCTAATAAAAGCTTTAAATACTTTAAGTCTTTTGAACCATTTTATTTTGAATTTGAAGGAGCTGAGGTTGTGTATGGTGTACAGAGGTTGGCTAATGACTTAACAAGTAAATCCTCAATGGAATTATTCAATTATTACTCAATTAAAGGAATTACATCTTGGCCTTTTTTTTTTTTTTTTTTTTTCATTAGAAGCCTTTACAGGCTTCTAATGAAACTGAAATACTTACGGATGCCAATGATTGAGAGGAAAAAACTTCTCAGCCTCTTTTTTGGTAGTATTTTACGTATCAGTTAAGATATACAAAATATGTCAAGAGATGCTTACTAATTTGCATGGGGAGGTGAGGCCGTAGAGCTGGGAAGAGCAGCCACAGCTGAAAGAGTAGAAGCTAAGGCAAGGGAACGACTTTAGCTACTGTGTGTTCGTTATATCACTGAGTTAGCTGTACTGAATTGTATCTGAATTGTTTGCAGTTATTCTTGCTTTTTAACCAAGTTACAATAATAAATCATGAGATGCGTTAATGCATAAATATAGAATTTATGGAGAGTTTTCACAGAATAAGCTGCATTGGAAGGGACCCACAAGGATGAAGTCCAGCTTCTGGCCCTGCATAAGACACCCCCAAGAGTCACATCATGGGCTTTGCCCAAACACTTCTGACTGGAAGCCACATGCAGTGAAATTTATCACAAAATGAGGTTTAGTTCTGTTTAAATGGGTGAAAATTTCAGGGCTGAAGAGGTTATCTGGAATTTCTGTGCCCTAGACTTCTGTCTGTTATTAACTGAAGCACTGTGAAGAGAGCGTGAAGTGTTTGTTGTCTTGCATTCTCAGGGCACTGTGTGTGTAAGCGCACGTGTTGATGGTCACATTTTAAAACAAAACCAAACCAAAAATTATTCATGGCTGGAGTATCTGGAAGCTTCTTCCCAACCCAAAAGTTGCTAGCTTTGGACATGTGAATGTTTCTCTTAATATCTTTGCAGCACCACCACTATAATCAAAAGCATGGGTTTTTTCCAGGGGAAACCTTTGATATGCAGCTACCAAACAGGATTTTCAGGTACAGATATTCTGTGAAATTGCAGGTTTGGGGAAAAGAGGCTGCTTATGCATAGTTATACAGGCACAATCCCTGCTACTGAAAATGGCAACGCTGAGCTAACTAAACAGCTCCCTTCTTTTTCAATCAAACATTTTGGGCGGTTTATGTGATTATTTCAAGGAGCTCTGTAGCCAAATATCTTACTTTTACCAGATCTTAACAGTTGCCTCTCTACGTTAACTGAACTCTTGGTCTGCTGCTGTAGTACCAATGAGGTGAGCTCACTGAAGCCGTTGTCATGGAAATTTGGAGGGTTGGCACTAAATGTTTCATGCCGGTTTTGTTTCTGTGGTACTTTTTATAGCTTCCAATCTCCTCAAATGCAAGTCATGGAAAAGGAAAATTGTAGATGTGCTTTGGAGTTTTAGACAATTATGTACAAAGAGCCTGTCTTTAAAACTGGTGCTACTTACCCAGAACCTGAACCAATAATATGTACGGGAATTTCAGATTTGGGTATGTCCCACTGGAACATAACCTACAGAATTTATCATTCTGTGAAAGCAACATGGCTGCTTGACATACAGTCATTGAAGGCTGACATTTTTAGACTAAAGCATATGTTTTTATATGTTCATGCAGCTGATGTGGTTTTGTTTATGAAGTGTGGAATCATATAAAAATTATTTATTGTAGGTTGTTGTAATTCAGTCAGCATTTTTTCTTCTGTTTTACAGCAGAGAAGGACAAAACTGGTGAACTAGCTGCTCTTTTAAGTGAAAGTCAGAGTAGTTTTCATGGGATGTTTAGTCATTACTTTCGCATTCTGTTCTCCTGTGAGTTGACCTGAGGTAGCTGAAATCTATTACTATGTGACAAAGCAGCAAATGTGCTCATCCACAAGCAAATTAGTTCACCAGGATTTTGTACCAGTCAGGCAGAATGCTGGAAAAGGCTGATCAGCTTCTTTGCTCCGGTTCCCTTGGGGCCTTTATAAGTTAAATGTGCAAGTAAGATTCATCTGATTAAAAACATCATCTGTCCCTGTGCCTCCCACCAGCAGCCCTAGGAAGAAGGTCTGTGTGGCTGTTTCCTCAGGAAGTCTGTCAGCTCTGTTGTCAGAGTGAGATGGTGTTTAACTCTGCTGCAGATAAAACTTGCACATCACGTCAATCAAAAGCATCCACAGGCTGACTTCCCCCCACTGCCTTCCTCCGTGAGAATCGTGAAATAATTTTGAGGGGAGGGGGATTTTGACGTGCATTTGGGTCAGCTGTCAAGAAGGTTATATCAGAAATAACTGTAGTAACAAGGAGACACATCAGCAGTGGAGTTTTCCTCCCTTCTTGTTTGGAGTTGGATATTGATAAAAAGGACAGAAGAATTTCAGGCTTTTTTTTTAATTGTAAAGAAATTGTATTCACTTCTGTCTGTTTTGCTAACCCCTATTTTGCCAGTTGTACCATTTTGATAACTGCCAGAAGCCTGAGAGCAACGGAGACCAGGAGAGAGCCTGTATCTTATTGTACAAATGAAATTAATCTGATTAATAATTTTTAAAAAAAAAAATGTTAGTACCTGATTTCCTGTTTAATCCTGTTATTGCCTTTCAGTTATAAAAGACGAATTCTCTCCCCCGCCTCAAAAAAAACCAAAACAGAAAAAAACTCTTGTCCTGAAAGCTTTAAAATGCCATTGCTGTCTTTTTCCATTTATAGCTATCTAAGAATAGGCTTCCTTCTGTTTCCCACCCCATAGCCTCCAGCAAAGTCCCAGGCCTATCTCAGCCCTGTAAAGGGAGCTGCTTGCAATTCCATCTTGCACCTCTCCCAAAATAAAAGGATTTAATCTCTGTTGATAACGAATTAACACAGATATTTCTAGTTATTGCTTACAACAGGTATTGCCTCCTTGTAAAGTACTCACCTTGTAAAATGTGAGCCAGGAACCCTGTAGGTATGACCAGCAACTACTTTTATGTCTTGAAATGCTGTTTTCTTTTGTGAAATTGTGTGAAAAGAAACCTTTGAAACAAAATATGGAGAAGATAACCCTTTGAAGATGTTAATGCCTTATTTGAAATATCTTTTGACTTACTCCACAGTTGTTCCTCACAAGTTTATAGTACTGAATGGAGGAGCTGATAAAGCAGTACAGGATGAAAAGAAATGGTTTTTATTGTAAGGACAGAAAGGGCTGGGCAAATATGAATTAGTGAACACCATGTAATAAGCCCACCAGGTATATGGCAGAGTATACTTATATTCTTCCCAAAAGCAGATTTTGTAGGAATACCCCCTTCAGAGCCAGTCAGGTCCTGTTGCATTTGGAGATATTCTAAAAGCATATGAAGACTTTGCCAACTGCAGTTTGCTTTTGGGTCATGCATTTTCATGGGGAAGGGTCCAAGAGTAAGAAGCAATGTAGGACATGGCAGTTTATTTATGGAGAGTAGCCAGCTTTTGTTGTATTTCAGGCTTCAAACAAGGTATGTCTTAAAAGCATATGTAAGAAACCCTTAAAGTGTATCAGCAACATGATGCATCTCTCTTTGGGAGGAAGCACTATCACAAAACAGAACAGCCCAACTTCACTAGAACACCGAGTACAATTAAGTTCTATTTCTGAGCTTGATTACAGTACTCTATGAACAGATTCTGCAAATATTGGTTTGGGGTTTGTCTTTTTTTTCAAAAGGAAGGAAAACCTTTTTGTGCCTCTTTAAATTACATGGAGTGCTCTCGAACTTACATGATTTTGCAAGAAGTGTACTCTTTTCTGTCTGGCTGAGGAATCATGGGGAATGTTCTCAAGCTGAGATTTGTCTGTAATACTAAAAGGAATGTGATACTGTGAAAGTGGCATACAGTACTCATGACATCAGTCTGCAGTACTTTAACAATCTTCTGAAGGTAGCACTTGATGTGTGTGGGAAGTCTTTACAGCTTTCTATGATAATATGTAAACTGTTAAGAGTATGTGTTGGCTACCTAGAGCTCTACTCTTGGTGCTTACTGTGGCAGTCATCTCAGACGATGCTAGTGGCATTCATCCACTCATCCAGGTCAAAAAGAACTAGATTTAAACAGATGACTCTCTTCTGCCCCACACAGAATATCCTTTGAATTTTAGTGCAGATTCATCAGCTTCTTACATGCATCCCTTCAAAATTTGAGTCTTAGCCTTATCACCCTCACTTATCGCTTTCTCTGTATAATGCCCATTCAAACCTTACTAAGGAAACCATGCCCACAAGTAGGCATGTGTATGATTGTTCTTCCTTTCATGGGCCCATGGTGATATTCAGCTGTTGAACTCTCCCTTATTAAGGCTGAAACAACACCTCCATCTTGCTTTTGCAGGTTTCACAGCCCTTCCTAAGCAGCACACCTGCACTGTGGTTAGTCCTGCTGGCTGCTACCCTGGCTACCCCTCCCAGCCCTCTGGTTGTGCTCCAACTTGTTCTCCTTTTCAAAAGACATTCTTGAGTTTCCTGGTTAAGTGAGACATCCAGTGCATCTTATGTACTATAGAGAGAAATGTGCTAGACCGACGTGTGTGGCTTGGTGAAGCTGCTGAGAGTGGCACGGTTTATAGCTGTTTTATGAGACCGAGGATACAGCAGCAAAAATTTGGATCATATGTGTTGAGGAGTGAAGTCATGGAGTAACGGTGAATTGTCTCTCTGAGTACCTGCCAATCTTAAGTACTTAGGGAGCTGTTGGTAAGAACATCACTTTGGTTCTACCCCGGTGCATTTGCTATGCACAGAAAAACTGACAGGAGCTTGCAAGGACAGTTGTCAGCCAGGGACTGAAAGAGCTATAAACTTAGTTGTTCTCTGAATTAAATCTGGGTTTGAAAGTGGCTTTGTGGGAGGAATAAAAATCAACAAATAACAAATGAAGAAAGGTAATAATTAAAGTATTCCACAGAACTGTTTATTAAGGGTCAATGGGTAAAATGCTTTAAAACAAGAATTGAAGTTAATGACTGGAAAAAGTCAGGGAAGTGTAGGAGACTGCAGACCAGTCTCTAAGCAAGATAACGGAAGAAGAAAAGCCCTATGAAGACACTCGAGATAAGACCTGAATATCAAAGGCCTTTCACTGAAATAGAAATTAACTGCAAAAGTTTATAACTCTTTTATACCTTGAATTTCTGCTAATGTCAGAGAATAAGTAAATTCTGTCTTGGTATTCCTACTTGGAACTTAGACCCCCAGCATCTCATCAAAGTTTGAAGTTGTATCTAACTTGGAAGTTTCCCTTGCTTTATGTGGGAGACTGCACTGTCCAAGGTCACTTCAAAATTAAATTATTCTAAGATTTTTGAAAGGAGAAATTGTGCAGTATCTCAATTTAAAAGAAAAAGAGTACCTGTAAAATATATTAATTAAAATGCTTTGGGTTTTAAAATGCCAAACTTTAAGTCCTATGAGTGGAGAAAAGTGTTTGAGAAGTCAGTTGACCACTACTCTGGGTTAAGGAGTGGTAAGGGCAGGAAATACTGATCTTTGTTGATTTCTGCACAGCTTTTTTGCTACCAGTGTGCTGAAAACAGCTTTTTATTACATACCAAATATTACAAAATATTGAAATAAAAACGTTTATGCAGTGTTTTTTAAAAATGCAAGTAAATACTGTGCTGTATTATCTTTTACATGTGTTGTGTATGTTTAAAAAATTATTTTAATGTCTTCATTCTACTACTTTTACAATATATTCCAAGACTGTAAATACCTTATGGGTGACAAAAATATTGCTCTCTGTCCTGATACAACTGTATAGTTTCTCCAATGATTAAATAGCTGTGTACCCTATCTTTTCTGTAGCAGTACTCTCTACTAAAATAAAGAAGGAAAGATACTAACAGCAAACAGTTTTAGACTTCTTAACATATTTTATTGAGCTTGCTCTATTGATCAAAAAAGAAAAAAGCAAGTAAAAGCACTTAAAAGTAATTCAGATGTCCTCTCACACTTGAGTAAGCTAGCAAAATTCAATCAAAACATCTACTTGTTTCAAGAGCTTTGTGAAAGATTTTTAAGGCTTTCTTCTAGCTGGGGTAGTGTGAGACCTTCTGAGGTTCAGCCTAGGAATCTGACCCTAATATTTTTCAGTCTCCAGCAATTTCTGGAGTCTATTGCATAAGACCAGTTCCCGTCAGCACAGGTCTGTCTTAGGTTAAACAAAACCACCTATGTCCTTGAAATCATTAAGCTGGTGCTTGAGCCTTTCACTGACCTGAAGCCTTATGCAGACACTGGTAGGTATAAACTGGTGGATTTATACTGCAGGTGTAAACACTGCATAACATCTAGAATAATAAATTATTCCACTTTTTTCACCTAGTCCTCCCAGCTGATATGTTAGCAGTTCTTTTTCTGTGGCACATTTTGCTTTCTTATCTACTATGTATAAAAGAAAAGAGGAATCTTTATTTAGTCTGGTCTTACTAACCAAAAGTCAGCTGTTGCATTCAGCTGTTACTGGGCTCTTTTCATTAAAATAGTTTCTAACTCTTTCTTACATCTACTGACACGATAAAGACCTTGACCTCTTGCATGCTTGTATGTAAACTTACAAGGTGACTGCTAGTTTCAAGGGGTAAAAATGCAACTGCAATATATGTGAGGGGAAAGAGCTGTTCTTTGTCCTTCAGATGCAGCAAACCCGTGCATGCTTAAAAATTACTGCCTTTTGTCATGATTTGGTGCATGGCATAGAAGCTGCAGCTATTTGTCTTCTAACTGAGTAATATGCACTAGGAAGTCCTAGGTGTTGGTTTGTATTTTGTTTGAATGCCCATGAGTCAAGTCACAAGAATACTCAGCATTTCATTTCCCTGCTTTGTCTCTGCAAAGTAAACATTCTCATTATAGCAGAAATAATGTGGTACGCTTTAAAAAAACCCAAAAGTCCAGTGTTATTTTTAATGGTTATAGATATGTGATCTTTTTCTGTATCTAATTCAGACACTCTAAACACAAAACCTTTTCCCTAGTACATTTCAGTTGTGTCTTCTGTTCAGCAGGCTTGTTTGGCCTCAAGTGGTAAGAAGGTAATGCTCTGTGTTTGGTAAAGTTTCATTGTTGCTTACACTGATATTCTATACTTAGTTTTGTGGGTTTAGGGAGATAATTTTAGGTCAGCAGCAGTGTTTTTTCTGATTACAGAAATAATCTTTATCCACTAATTACATATTTATATTACAAAACAAGTCAGAAAACACTTAAGAATAGAATTATGATAGAAAAGAGAATTTTTATGGCAGGAAGAAATCATGCCTGTGTGCAACAGTGTTCCCCCACTGTCTTAGCAAGTTCAGATTAGTAGGCACAATTACCAGTAGGTGTGTATAAAAGCAGTTGCTATCCATATCACCAAGGTGACATAGGGTGGCACCTCAGGAAGTCATCTTGTTCAGCCCCCTGCTCAAAGCAGGGTCACCTAGAGCAGGCTGCTCAGCCCATACCCAGTCAGACTTTGCATATCTACAAGGATGGAGACTCTGCAACCTCTCTGGGCAAGGCAGGCCAGCTTGTGGCCAACTTTGCAATAAAAAAAAAAGATTTTTTTCTTATGTTCAGAAAGAGCCCACAACCTTTAAAAGACTCCAAGCAACATGAACTTAATTCAGGAGCAACTTCATCCTTGCTGCTTTTTGATACAAATTGAAGAGCCATAAAACCTGATTCTGTTTACATCTTAATTAATTTTTGGAGGTTTGCAAGAGATATGGTTACTGATCACCCAGTGGCATGCTGCTTCATCTGGAAATGTTCCAGCTGTGTTTTATAAACATTTGCCAGGATAGAGCCTACATCTTTATTCTAATAATCTGAAATAATTATAATATACTTATTTCTAACTAGTGTTTACTTCACGTTTATCTACTCGGCATCCAGGTCTGTTTACTCGGAGAGCCAGTGTCAGAGGATACAGAGGGCAAGTGGATCGTTCATTTTCAATATTTGCTTAAAAAGTCTGGAGGGGTACAGGTAGATAAAAAGCACAAATCTCCATCAGGCAAAGAGCAGTTCCAGGGAAATAAGTATTTGGGGTTTTTTCTTATTCATCATGGGTCTTGTTTTTACTAATGAAAACAGATAGATGTTTAACATACATAAGCATCACAGGAAAGTGAGGTGGTGATTTGCTGCTTCTGCTGCCACTGCATCAGTTGCCTAATCACAAGTAATAAAATTTTATTAGCAGGCTGCAAATTTTTTTAGGTCTCTAAGTGAGAACAGAAGAGTCAGTGTTTTTTAGTAAGTATAGCACGGAAGCCAGCTGTTACTTATCAATGACATGATTCAAGCCCTAGCATGTGTGAAAATAAATAAATAAATACTCCCCTTGATTTTTCATCAACAGGCCTGCTGGATCTCCTCAGACACAAAGTTTATGAACTACTGCAAAGTCCTTCTGTGTGATGTAGTGTCTTTCTCTCACTACTGTCTGTATATAGAGTAGAGCCATTGTTGAATAGCTATTGTGTCAATGTCCAAGGTCTTTGATAACAAAAAATACTGAAGAAGTTAAATTCAGTAACTGCATGTATGTGCTCAATCCCTAATGCCTTGTCAGGGCTTTAGCTCAGCTGTAACCCTTGCAGCACCTGCACTGCTGAGACCTGTCCGTATAGTCATTGACATGTGTGTTGCTGGGAGAGCTTAACTGTGTTGAGATAGTGGCCCTCTTGACCTGAGTAAGAGCTGATGTTCCTGGCTTTACCAAATTAAACAGAGTTCAGAAAATGTCTCAGTCCTTTGCTGTTGCCTCTGCAGCCTCAGCATAAGCAGAGTTGGGATTGCTGGTCTCTGTGTGTATCCTGGGCAACTCATTAGTAAAACTGCCTGTGGCTGGTGAGTCCAGACACTCCCACAAGAGTAAAACAAGTTTATTAAAAATTGCCAAAGCAGTTGCAGCTTCAAATGTGGGTAGAATGAAATTTTATGTTTAACTGTTGTTCTGATACTTTATGCCACTAAAAATTGTTTCTTTGAAGGAGTATTGGGTAAATAAAACTGAGGTAGACCTTAAGCTTACTGTAGAGCAAGTGCATATTGTTTGAGGTACTAAAGATTTGTTATATCCTTAATGTTCTTCTTGTGTATGATTAAGAAGTTAGGCACAAAGCTGCCTGAGCCCAAGGCTTTCCAACTGGTTTGTGACATATCAAACAATGGACTTATGAATTCCTGACCCTGCTTTTCTTGACCATTCTTCCCTATTGTCTTTGCTGAGTGATTAGCTGATGACTCATGCCTTGCACTGAAGGGTGAAGTAATGCATCTTGAGTTCCTTATTTATTTTGTAAAGTGTTACTTACTGTTTTAAATCCACTAGTTACATGTGTGTGCATATCTATCTATCTATT
This sequence comes from Eulacestoma nigropectus, assembly GCA_013397775.1. Taxonomy (NCBI): domain Eukaryota; kingdom Metazoa; phylum Chordata; class Aves; order Passeriformes; genus Eulacestoma; species Eulacestoma nigropectus. The sequence goes on along the minus strand of VZTE01003952.1, from coordinate 1,553,480 downwards.
TATCTGTCTATCTATCTATCTACTTATCTACCTATCTATCCATATCTTTGTTTCTTTGTCTATAAAGGGAATCCTACTGAGGTCTTTATGAGCACCCAGAATATTAATCTGATTTTCACTGTTCAAATTTTTTTCCCTGAAAGTCCTTTGCTGTTTCGTCAGTTGGTTTATGACATTACTGCATTATGATTAAGCAATAGATAACCATAAAAATATCTGAAAAAAACCAGAGTTCAGGTCTCCAAAATATTCTCTAGGTTTAGGGATGCCTTTTCTTACAGAGGAGATGGTTCTTCTGGGCTGCTATTTTAGTCTGCTGCTCCTGGACTTCTTCCTGTACTATATGCAACCAAATGCTTGCAAGTAATGCAAGCTCCAGTTGATGCTTGACAGCAGAAATTTGTTTTTTCAGGAAATTAGCACACTTTGAATGGGTTTTTCTCAAAGTAACCTGGGTCAATAAAAAGCTGGCAGAATTAGCAGTTGTAATCATAGATGGCGGCCTCGCGTTTTTCATTACAGCAGGAGCAGCAGTCTGCAGAAGAACTTTAATCTCCTGGGTCAAGCAAAGCAGTGTGATGTAACCAAGCCTCGGCCTCGCAGCAGCTTAGCAGACAGCATATGCATATCACTACCTTCTAACCATATCAGCAACTGAGACCGTTTACTGTCAGTTAAATTGTGTCACATGGCAGTTTGGGTTCTAATTACAACATCTGTGACCTGTAGCAGACTGCTGTCTCATACAGATGCCCTGCAAGTCATACTGTATGTGAGGTAATATTATTTAAGAGTGTCATCTAGGATAGTAGAATAAAAATGAACATCTAAAATAATGAATATAGTTATTAAAAGATACAGCTATTTACATTTAAAAAAAAAAAAAACAAACTGCCATAACAATGTAATATGCTATTATGAAGGGGAAAGTAAATTTGCAAGAGACTCGCTAACCTACATGACATGAGTGTTTGAGTAAGAGAAGGGATTAACTAACTTTACTAATTAATTAGTCCATGGCTTCTCATATGCTTTCTGAAGTACTTCTGACTGTTGGAATTTGTCACGTTATACTGCTTGCTTCAGGGGCAAAAGTCTTACTGAAGATGAAGAGCATTGCAAGGGACAAAGCTCTTTTGACAAAGTGTTGATGATGGTGAACTCCTGGCAAGGAGACAAATGAGAAATTCCTCTTCTCAGTGTTTAACTGCTATAATGTGTCTCTTGAATAAATACAAGATCACTTCAACTGGTCTTTTATTTTTGAAACGGAATCAAAGTATCCATTCCAGGAAAATCACAACAGGGAGCCTCTTAATTTTGCAATTTGTTTGTCATAAAGCACCGGATGCTAATGTGTTTGTTTTTTTTTACCTTCTGTAGGTGCCTGAGATTATAAGCTCTATTCGACAAGCTGGAAAAATTGCCCGTCAAGAAGAGTTTCAGAATAGTCTCTCAGACGTTGAAGACCCTTTTGCCAAAAAGTTTGAGGTGCTGTTCTGTGGACGGGTAACAGTGGCACATAAAAATGCACCTCCAGCACTCATAGATGAATGCATTGAGAAATTTAATCGTGCAAGTTGTACAAAAATTTCAGATTTCAACTCATCATCCCAACAACATGAAACTGCCAATAGCTTTGGAGGCTTCTCTTTCAGCAGCAAATTTCGGTCTGTATTCCAGCCCTTGGTCAGTGAAGAGGAGGAAAAAAGGCCAATTAGGAAATCTTTTTCTCAGCCTGGACTTCGTTCCTTTGCTTTTAAGAAGGATTTCCAAGAAGGAAGCCTTAGGAGTAACAGCTTTGTCAGGTCTTTCGAAGAAGATGCAATTTCACTGAACCTAAAAAGTCAACTCATTTATGGACACAGTGTTGTGCAGCCAACTGACATTGCAGAAAACCGGACTATGTTGTTTACGGTAAAGCAAGATTTGCAGCTTCTGGCGGCGTTTTCACATCTTGGAGTTTGGAGGGGCAAACATCAAAGCAGATGTGCTGACAGATGGCAGTTACTTCTGTGATAACTTAATTGCAATTACCAAAGCTTAACTGAAATTTGCCTATTTCTCTGGAGAGCATTACTTGTTAGTGCAAATTGGTTTACATATTCAAAATAAGTTTATATTAAATAGTTTAAAACAGTACTACCTGAAACACTGGGCTTCTAAAGAAAGCTTTTAGAAAGTTACTGCAAGTTAGTAGGTAGTTGTGCAATTGCAGAATGGTATGTACACTTAGACTAACTAGTAACAGCAGAAATAAATCTCCAGGTGAATGAATTACCTGTAACTGGAGCAGAAGGACCAAACCATGACAGAGAGCTTGTAGACTTTGCCCCATGATAAGCAGTGTAATTGGTGAAGGTGCTCACCCCATGGTAAGCAGTGTAATTGGTGAAGGTGCTCACCCCATGATAAGCAGTGTAATTGGTGAAGGTGCTCCTGCTGTCAACATATCTGTGTAATGATGGAGTAGTAGTGTAATAGCTTCCTATGCTACTCCACAGGTGCCTCCACTCCTGCCCTGCCTTGGTGTGGCTAGCAATGCCCTTGCCTTGATAGGTGAGCAGCAAAACTATTTTCCAAGAACTGAGAAGTAAGTAAGGAACGTGGTATTTGCTCCTCTTGCAAGCCTCACAGTAGATAAGCTATGTAACACATTTTACATAGCTTGTGTCTTCTGAGCATAATGCAGACCTGGAGCTGATACTGCAAAGACTGACTTTCCTAAGGCCATCTTGGATCTGTCAGCTGCTGTTGGGGCTGGGTATTCCTGAGGCCAGTAATGGAGTGGAGTGTGTGCAATTACAGCAGGTTTTTTGAAGCGGGGAAAGAGAATCCTTAAGAAGGATTGCCACTGTGTTACGTCTGTAAAAAATAGCATGCAGAAAATGTTGTAGTTAGCTATACCTGAATTTAAGCTTCTCTTTGGTTGTGGCAGGCTGACATAAGACAGAGAGTGGAAGAAGATGGAGAGATGTTTCTTCCCTAGAAAAAGAAAGCCATGTTCACCTTCTTCCCCTGAGCATGTATTTCACATAGAAAATATAGGTACCCTTTGTAATAATAATAATGCCTAATTTTTAATAAATCATTACTCCATTATTAATTCATGGCACATATGTTAGAAATAGAGAGATTATAGTTGGTCTGGGTAGGTCCAGATCCTCTTAGTCCAGTGAGGGCATTTTTAATTTATGTTAAATAGATGCAACAATTCTCAAAGACACCTGCAGCTTCAGCCTGAATATAATGTCAGTCACCTGCTGGCAGGCACACTAACAAATTGTGGGGCTTTGCTGATCTGGCTTTGTGTTTTGGGTTGCTTTTTGCCTGGGAAAAATATTATTTAGTTTAGTATGTACAGCTGTACTCTTTTGCTATTCAGTCAATCTAAATTCAGCTGAATATAAGGAAGTGAAGTAACTCTAGTTTGTGCCTTCAGTGTCCACAAGCAGCAGCTCATGGCAGAGCTGAGTTTGTTGGTTACATGTCCGCCGTGTTCAGCAGGTTCTGAGTAAGGGAATGCAGGCAGCATGCTCAGGTCTCATCAGTTTGTGTGTGGCTACATATGAAACACTTACAAGTAACTTAATATCCAGAGGAAGAAAAATGGTTGGTATGTTCTCAGTTAGTTACTTCGATTTTCCCTAGGACTGAAGCAAAGATTGGTTGATGAGGTGTGAAAAATATTCAGATTAGTTATCTGCCAGCTCTCCTCACCTGATTCAAACAGTCCTGATTTTCATATATCTTCCTGAAGAACTGCTTTCCTAGCCAGTTTCTTAGGATTTAGGGGGGAGGAGGGGGTATTTTTAGATTTTTCTCCTGGCTGTATGTTGGGGCAGAGGGGGAAGAGGTTCACTGGTTTGGGTTTTTTCCCCTTGTTCAGTGGACTTCAAATGATCACTACTGCCCAGGGGCCAAGTGTGAAAGAATTACGTGGGACTGAGCTGTAAGAAAGAGCCTTTTGCTGCAGGGAGGGGAAGGCAGGAGCAATCAGGAGGCTGCTGAGTAGGTGTTGGAAGGAATAGCCCTGTGAACATATGCAAGGTCAGCCCCAGGGACAATACAAGGAAACCAGCGGGCATCTGGGGAAAACCATTGTGACTGGTTGATGTGAAAGAAGAGGTGGAAGGTGAATGCACAGGATCATTTTTAGACATACAGAGGTGGCACATCTGACTTGATCTATTCACACACATGATTCGTCCCTTCCCCCTTTCTTAAGAAAGTACAGTTAAATTGGTGTTGCTGATGTTTTTATATGCATCTTTTGGGATTTGGTAGTGATCGAAACAAATTTCTCTAAGTCACGCTCATGAGTGGATCCGAATTTCACCTGCCTTCCTAAAATCTGATATCAGAGGCTTGTTTTTAGCAGCCTCTGATATGCTAGAAAGTATGAGGAATTTAAATTTTTCTGTTACTGTCTTACAAAGATGTTGCCAGAAGCTGAAAAAGTGAAAACAATATTTTCACCTTAAAAATGCCCTTTGCCCATCAGTACTTAGCATCATCTTTTGTCTGTACAAATGGCCTACAGATTAAATTACATTAGAAAATATACTCCAGTAAATTCATTTGTATAGTTTTTGAGTTAAAGGCTTTAAATTAAATGTTATGTGTGCCATAAATAAATAAAACTCTAAAAAAATGATTAGGTGGAGTACGAGAAGAGGCACACACTTGGATTTAAATTTTAGAACAATCTAATTAAGTAGCCTCTGTGAATGTGGTACATTCCAAGACTGCAGAAAAAAAGAAAAGGGAGTGTGAGTTTATTTCTCTCAGTGCAAAGTAGGTTACTTGTGATACAACATTGCTGTCATCTGTTTAAACATTATTTTCTGTCTCTTGTCATGTTAAAACTCAGTGCCATAATATGCAGAGCTCTCAATGCCAACTCAGCATTGCTTCAGTATTCTTTCTGGTAGTAATATGCTAATTGGTATAAATATATGTGTAGAAAAGAAATTTGATACCTATTTTCAGGAAACATTTTTTTAGTGGGACAAAAGGAATTTAATGTTACTTGTTAGCACCTTGCAATTTATTTTGCTCTTTTTAGATTGGCCAGTCTGAAGTTTACCTTATCAGTCCTGACACAAAAAAAGTTGCAATTGAGAAAAGCTTTAAAGAAATATCCTTTTGTTCTCAGGTAAGATTGTAGTGCATTCTTTTTCTCTTTTTTTTTATTGTTTAAATAGTCTCTATTTGTGAATGTTCACATAATCCTCTCTCCTAGAACTCCACATGGATTCTCTCAACAGCAGTTTCAGTGATTGCTATTGAAAAGCTGCTAATTAATCAGTAACTTTATAAAACCATCATTCTTCTTTTGTGCTTTGCATTGTGATTTCTGAGATAAAGACTCATTTCTGTATGCAGTGGATGAATAATATTAGCTAGAAGGAACACACTGGTCAGGAACACACTCTTGTTTGAGATTGCAGTGGGCATGATTCACTGTTATTCAAATCTTGGGATCTCTGAGCCATATTTTTCAAGAAGTGAGAATGAAAGGAGAAAAATGATACATAAGAGTAATCTGAAAAACACTTTAGGTTCTTTTCAAGAATATAACTTGCAAGTGTTTAAACAAGGACAGTCTTCTGCCATGCAGAGGTAGTATATGTGATGCACTGAGGCCAAGCATGTTTCAGAGCCTCCTCATTCACTATTAATCCTTGTTCCTTGTGCCACAGAGTTTGCTTCTCTGTTCTTCTGCCTCTGGCTTTTTATGATTGTTTTGTGGGTTTTGTTTTCCATAAATTACTTTGGTTTTGATGACAATAGCTTTCATCACTAAACATACAGGCACATATTCTGAAAATTTCAGAGTAAAATACATCTTGAATAGGATTTATTAATCTCTGGGTCTGTTATATGGGTCTTTTATACTTCATCCCTTAAAAATAAAACAAAAAAAACAAACAACGTCTGAATTGAAATTCAAAAGATTCCTAACATTCCATGGTCAGAAGTCAGAAGCACAGAATTTTAATGGCCAGATGTCTTTAATGTAGCTGTGACAGAGATAAGTGACCTATATGTAATGCTATTTTGTTCTTTTCTTCCTGAAAGAAATATAGGTACAAAACATTGAAAGTAGATATGACTACTTCATTGCTGTTGTTTCTTTGCTAGGGAATTAGACATGTGGATCACTTTGGGTTCATCTGCAGAGAGTCTTCAGAAAATGGAGGCTTCCACTTTGTTTGCTATGTGTTTCAGTGTACAGATGAAGCGCTGGTAAGTGAAAGAAGAGAATAGCCAAATAGAATATTAGGCCCTAAAAGTCTTCTATTGCCCCATGCTCTGTATTTTGCTGAATGTCTTCAAATCCTATTCCACTCAGAAATACAAGTATTTAAAAAATGTAGTTAACATAGCAGTCTGCAAAAGACTTTTTCATTTGTTTTGAGGTTAGAAGTTAAAATACTCTTTAAAATCCAATAAATCTTCCTTTCATTTCACAAAATATGTTAGATCTTATGCCTCTTTTTTGGGGAGAGTTTTCTCATAAGGCACCTGTTCTGAAAATCAGGACTACACTCCTGTGCTCTAAGTAAGACCAGTGCATTGCAACTGCAGTAAGCTTTTTTATCACAGACAAGAAAGGGTTTGAGATAGAGGGTAGGGTCTTTTATTAGACCACAGTAATAAAATTGGGTGGCCTGGAAGAGACATGAGTTCATTATGAGTTTTATCTTGCTTGTGTGCTTGTGCACAGAAATGACATGGGAACATCTTGTCTTTTTAATCATAAGATTATTCTTAAGCATTCCCAAGCAAGGGGCAGTATCATTCTAAAAGACTGTTGTCTTTGTGTTAAGGAAAACAGAAGCTCAGTGGAAGAGTGAAATTCTGTTGTTTTGCATGCCATTCTTTTCAGGTTGATGAAATCATGATGACATTGAAACAGGCTTTCACTGTGGCTGCTGTGCAACAAACTTCCAAGGCACAGCCCCAGCTCTGTGAAGGGTGTCCTATGCAAAGTTTGCATAAACTCTGTGAGAAGATAGAAGGTGAGATTTAAAGAACTTTCTGGTTGAATATTTTTTCTGACAGTTTCATTGGGGGACAGTCTTGTATGTGAAATCCTAAGGAAATTACTGCTTAAAAAGAGCGTGGGACTTGGGGTGGAAAGTTGAAAGCCAGTACTTTTATTTAGAGGGCTATAGTGTGAGGTTTTCTGTAAAGTAATAAGAATTTTCTAACAAGAGTTCAGCTCCTTTATTGTGTTTTATTTGAATTTTTGAAAACTATTTACAAGTATAAACATTAGTGATTTGCAGCTTGTTTGGCTCTATTAGCCCTATAAATTAAGAACATTGTAGATGAGGAACCTCTGAAGGATAGATGCTGCAATAGCTGTGGCCTGCTCTCCAATTGAATCCACTTAGAAACTTGCATTATGCTATCACTAAGCAGGAACTAAACAGTATGCTTTAATTATGTGTGTTTGTGGTGTTGATCTATGCTCCTTCATGAAAAGGCAGAAATGAGAACTTAGTTGTCACCCAGAACAGAAGTTAAAGACATGAAAAACCTCTTTACATTTCAGCAAATTTCACAGTTAGATTTTGTTCATTTAAGTGATGTTTGAGGTGAATAAAGGGCAACAGCAGCTTGTCAGATCACGTGACAGTGGCGTGTTGGACTAAAACCTGTCTAGTATTAATTTGATCAAACTGGAGAACTTCCAAAACTACTTTCACTCTATTTTGGTTCTCAGCTAGCTGTGATTTTTGGGAAGTTTCTTAAAGGCAAATGATCCTTAATGCCTTCAATCATGCCATCTGGTTAATAGTATCGTCTGCTTCTGAAGGAGATATTCCATGATCAGAAACTGAAGTGCACAATATTGTTGATGGTTTGCTGTTTTTCCACAGAAATAGAGGAAAGGAATTTAATCCAGGATGAGAACAGAAAAAATAATCTGAATGAAAGGGTAGTCTGCTTTAGACTGTTAATAAATGTTTCCACCAAGAGGCAAAGCAAGAACTTCACTAACATGCAATATATTTACTCATTTTCAGAAGGGACCACAGCATAGAAATTGGAGAAAATGAAAGGGAATTATATTTATACCATAAACAAAATCCAAGCAGCACTGCATAAAACACCAACAAAACAGTCTGCTAAAATGCAGTAGATTGTGGGTTTATTTTATCTTGTGTGATAATGGAATCTTCAGCTAAGAGTATAATCCTGGTCTGTGCTCAGTAAATCTCCTCATTGCAGAGTTCATGTCCCTCTATTTTAAAGACATGAGTTTAGTAGTAGCTTTAAATTAACCTAGAGTCCTTTCTAATGCCCTGCTGTGAAATCATGGAATGGGTCAGCTCAAATAATTGACAATTTGGCTTAAATTGTGGGCATATTTATGTGATTGATTAATTCTGAAAAATCTGACCTTGCGATTTGTTCTTTTTTGTTCCTCTTGGTAGGGCTGCACCCTTCTAAGACTAAACTAGAACTACAAAAGCATCTAACCACACTAAATAACCAGGAACAGGCCTCTGTTTTTGAAGAGGTTCAGGTAAGCTTTGTTTCTTACAAGATTTTAAAGCAATTGGTGTTTTTTGCTAACATCTATGTGAAACACAGAAGTTATTTTCATTTTTTGTGAATCATTCATTATTTTTGTTTAATAGACTGTTAACCAGCTTGTGCTTTAATTTCAATAGCGTTGTTTTTCTAGAGCTGTTAAAAACTTATCTTTTGATGAAAATTACTTTTACTCATTTTTCTTCCCTTGATACTCCTTGCTTTCCATGAAGATGTTGCCTGCTCATTGAGTAAAACTGAACACATTTTTTGTGGGTGAAGGCAGTAACTTGTACTCTGAGGGCATTCAAACCGTTACTTTGACCAAAACAAATTACTGTAATATTCCCAGATCAGAAAATTTCTTGCCTAAAATTTATCCTAGATCTTAATTCTTGTCAAACTAACTAAAGAAGTTAAACTTTCTATATTCTTAATTAAATCTACTTTAGGACAGAGGAAAGCATAGCTGGATTTAAAACAGATGATGTGCATTGTAGGAAATGTCTCTGGGATTGAAACACTGTTGAAGATTAAGAAATTTCAGACTTTTTTTAAAGTAATGTTTCCTTCCTCTCCTGAGTAATTTCAGTCTCTTTGTGTGTTTCCATTTGGCAGTTCATCACGCTATACCAAATTTGGAAGTTACTGTGTGGGACCAATTCCATGAGCTAAGTAATTTCTTAGCATACAACAGCTAGCAGCACTGGTGCCTTTTTTGTGTTCTGCACACAATCTAAAGCTTCTAGTAGTCACAGGAAACTGTTAATTGCTTCTGGTGAGGGTCTGCAAACGATTAACTTGGTAAAACCAAGGGTAAAGTACAGATCTCCTGCCCATCTTTCTCAGCTAACTTTTTCAGTTGGACAGCCTGGAATGTTGCATTCTTTCAGATTCATGTATTGTTACCGTGATTTGCAATTTTAGGTAACTGTCTCCCTGTGGTACTTTTATTAATCTAATGTGCTACCTTGGCATTAATTAGTTCATACTGTATCCTCTGCATTATATCAATAGGCTTAAAACAGCATATGTTTTCAAAAGTAAGGTTTCTGGGATGAAATTCTTAATAAATTGTTTTAAAATATTTTCTCACAATAATTCAGATCTAAATAAAATGCAGCACAAATATGTTCACCTTGTGCACTATTTTGTAGAAGACCTATGTCATTTCCCAAAAAACTAAATGTCCAGTATGAAGGATTTCTAGGAGAAGGGTTGTGAATCCTATCTCTAGGACAGTACTCCATGTGTGCTACAAACTCAGAACTACAGTGCTTCAGTTTTCTTTATATCGAAAGAAAATTGGCAAAAATATTTTTAAAACCTTTATTTGCTTGTGGCAGTTTGATAGCTATACTGTTGTCCTTTGTCTTTCTTGTAAATTCTGTCATGTATGAAGTGAGGTCGAGTGTTTCTCTGGCTGTATTGGTGCTTTGCCTGGGACACTGGTGTCCTCTGGTGGACTGGAGAAGTAGCATTAACAAACTAAACGTGTTCCTACATTGATGATTTATTACAGTGACAAATGAAAAGAGTAAATGTTTGCTAACTGTTACACAAATGTACAATTATTGTGCTTGTGGTGTTTTCAATTACAGAAATTAAGACCACGAAATGAACAAAAAGAGAATGAGCTGATTATCTCTGTTTTGAGAAACATGTATGAAGAAAAACAGAAGGACCATGTTCATGTTGGAGAAGCAAAACAGGTAAGTAATCATTCAGTTTTAATTCATATAAAGAGAAGCCAGGAAAAAATTTTCCTTTCTATTTTTATATCTTTCCAAAGGCAAATTTCCATCACTGGCAATTTGAAACTTCAATGTGTAAGGAGTAGTGAATACTGGGTTTACTTATGAGTCATAGACTATTGTCATGCACCAAAACAGATATCTCAGATTTTCAGGTCCCTGGTACAGTCTGATTTCAGGCCTAGGAGACAGAGGCAAACAAGGCAGACTACTAATTTGTTTATTTGTTCTCACTGCAATGAAAAGTCAGTATCTGTGAATGTATAATGAATTTGTGATTGCTCTCAGCTGATCTGTGGCATTTGCCATCCCGCTGTCTGTTGAGTCAGTGTAATGACAACACATTGGATGTGGTCATTGATAAAGCCTATTACATTTACTCAAGAATAAAAGTTACTTCTTGTGTGCAAATAACCATTTGAAGTGGCCTTAAGATGAGAAAGATTGCTGCAGAAACAGCAGCAGAGACTCTCATCCATGTCCAAAGAGATGAGCTACCTTTTATTCTCCATCAGATTCCATCAGTGCTGTTTAACTGGCTATTTATACAGCACAGTTAAGGTTTTTCCAAAGGGATTAGTGATTTTGGATGCCTTGGATTGTGAGTAGCTACCTTGAGACAATTCAAGGAGGTTAGCATTTAAAAAAGGACTCCATGCATTCTCTGGAAACTTTCAGTTCCAATTATTTAGACCCTTTAAAAAGTCTTGACTGTCCCTCTACTGTTGGTTGGTAATTCCATTGTGACGACTGCTGTCAGCAATTTGTGATATAAACTAGCAAATGAATATATGGAGAGTAATTAGACCCATGAAGAAATAAGGAAAGTAGCAGCAAATCTTCATTTACTGTATTTTCACTTTGTTAATCTCTTCTCCTTTTATGGCTTACTAGCTAATTACTGACCTCTCTGAGTAAACAGAAAGAAAATTGCATATTTCATTCTCTGATTTATTGTCTTGGGCATCTCACCAGAAATATGTTTTTAAGAAAAAAGCATTTCAGTTCTGGCATAAGAGGAAGAAACATTGCCTGAGGTCGTCTATCGTCATACCTGAAATATTTTTATTTAGTGTAATGCTAGCTGATGATCAAATAGTTGTCAGTCACAAACAGCTTGAAAATAGGGATATACAAAGCAAGATAAGATCTTAGTATTTCTTCAGTGATTTGAAAATTTTTAAGGCCTGCTGCAATCTGTTTGCTCAGTTCCTGAAACTAAATTGGTTAATCTGACACTTGCAAGGATGCCAGTGTTCTAAGAAGAGAGCTGACTTCCCCTCAGTCTATCATTTGTCTCAGCATAACATTTTATATTTACTCTGGTAATTTATCTCCAGACCTGTGTAATATCAGATACTTTTGAACATATACTCTGTTACTTGTCTCAGCATTCGTTAACCCATGACACCCTGATGTCCCTGTTCCCTTCTGTTTCGCATATTCACTTTCACGCTTTTCAATGCCATTTTTTAAAATATATTTAAATGAGGGGATAAAAAAGATTAAATGTGATACTAGTACATGGATCTTTCTTAACAAAAACACTTCAAAGTAAGTGTCTTTTCATAAGAATGTAATAGCAAGCAGCATCTGATTTACGCCTGGAGAATGAGGGAAGGTGTCGTGGTTTAGGAACGGTAGTCCCCCATTCAGTGCTCCCACCAAGACTCTCCAATCCAGGCACCTGCTGTGGTGGGATGGAGAGGATAACTGGAGGCACAAAAGGCAAAGATCACAGGTTCAGATAAGAACAATTTACTGGAAGCAGCAATGAGGTAAGAAAATGACCAGTAATAGTGACAATACTAGTCACAAAAGGTGTAAGAAAATAAATTATTCACACAGAATCCACCCCCCCAATAATAGACAATACTGGAAGGCTCCCTCTTGACATGTTTTTTTGACTGGAAGGGGCCCCTTCTCCCTGGAAGAGAGACCTTTTCTCCCTACCTCCAGCAATGACAGATGGTATAAAATATCCTTCAGGTCCTGGCCATGCCCCCGCCCAGCTACTGCAAAAATTAACCTTGTCCTGGCATAACCAGGATAGAATGTAAAAAAAAAATACAAGAGCCTGTAACTTTGGCATACTGGAGATAGGATGCTTTAAAATTATATCTAGACAGGACAATTTGGTGATGGTTATAATATGCCATTCAGTTGCCCATGTACTAGTAATTGCACAGATCAAGCATTCAGATCTCTGACTTTAGGGACAAGTAGAGAGGGCTATGGTGCCTGTTAGCTTCAAGATCAAACCCCCAAAATAGCACTGAAAACTGAGCTCTGGTTTCTACTGCAGATGTTGGGTTTGGATGGTAATATTTGCATCATAGTATCATTTTTATGTTTGCTACATTAGTCTTCACCAGCACTAAAAATGGACTGAAATATTTATTTAGGAAGCAAAACTCTCAATTGATTGCTAGCTTGAAGGTAGAAATGTTTCTACTGGTGAAATATATAGAAGAGTTAGATTGTTACACATCTTCCTGGCCCTTAGAAAGACCCATTTTTAGTTTTTTACTATAATGGAGAAAGTTGAGAGTTCCTGTTAATGATGAGATTTTGATTAATTTCTTGGTTGAAGAAAAGGAAATCCATCAGAAATCTCTAATGTGCTACACTTAAACATTTAGAATTTGTGCAATTCTACATTGGCATTAAAGAAAATTTGTCAACAGAGCCATGAATCCCTATCAAAATGGCAATTCTTCTGAAGAATGCTAGTTCACTCAACACATTTCCTTTAAGAGATTTCCTGTTCTTATTTCAGGATAGTTTGTTAAACTTCAGTACAAGTATCACTAGAGAAAAAGGCATGACAAGCGGAGGATACCAGGAAAAAAGTATTGATTCAGATTACAGAAGTCTTCAGACTATTCACTGAGATTTTCTCCATGCTGTTGAGTATTTTGCATTTCTGTTTTTAAACACTTGCAGGCTTCACAACCTCCTGCTGAGAATGCTGTAAATGAAGTGTCTAGCAGTGCTCCGAGATTCAGATTAGACATGTTAAAGAACAAAGCAAAAAGGTCTCTTACAGAATCTTTTGAAAGTATTTTATCACGTGTAAGTATCTTCATGTTTATTGTCCTTGAACATAATGTCATTTTCATTGTCATTGCTGTTTTGATGGAACTCCTTGATTGTGATCAGATCTGAAGCCAGAAGTTTGGGCTGAACTTCAAAGAGAGATAGTTACTGTTGTGAATAATGACATTTTATATTTTACCTGGAATAAAACTTCAAAGAGAACATGAGCTTTAACTTCAGAACATTAAAAAATGATACCATTTAAGGTTAGGAAGATACAAGTTCTGTAATTGTGTTAGCACATAAAAATTCATCATTAGGTTTAGTGATATTTTTCTTGGTTACACAAAAACATTACTCAAACAAATGATACAAAAATATTGTTGACAGATTATACAGAAATATTTATGCTTTCTGATTTGTAGGCACTGAAATGATACCACAAATTATGTTTTGCTGTGTATTAAATTTATATGGCTTCTGTCCTTTGTCATAGACATCCTTTTCATTTCTCTGTATCTTTCTAAGTACCTAATACAGAAGGTACTTTAACAGTAGTTAGAGTACATGTGAAATATGTGATTATGTACCTATCATGGAAAGCACATCATTGCCCATGAGAATTCCTTAATTCTACAGGATCCTTCAAGTTGACAGAGACTATGCTGAATGAAGCTCCTGTTTCCCTTTGGGAAAAAGGGTATTTTTAGTAATTTCAGGAAATTAAATTTGATATTGTCTGTGACAATCACAGATCCCAACTGTGCTATCCAAATCTCTTTGGTGTGCCCCGTATATCATCATCTTAACTGCTGATGTGCTTTATCTCTACAGGGTAGTAAAGCCAGAGGTCCACTGGACAGTTCTGGTTCTGTGGATTTGGACAGCTCTGTGTCCAGCACCTTAAGCAGCACAAATAAAGTAAGTAAAGCCTGGGATAATTGTACATATTTACACACTTCAAAATATATTCTCTAAAACAACTAATCAAGTATGAAATATGGTCAGATGTGAAATGTTTCAAGTTGCTTTCAAGCCTTTCATTCTGTTCCCTGTGTTATAAACCAGAGAAGTGCTATTGAATTAGAAATGCCTTGTACTGTATATAATATGTATTTTGTATGAATGTGTGAGTATGACACCACTCGCTCCGACCTGGATTCCGGGGGCGGTGCTGGTTACCCGGGGGGCTGTCCTGAGTTGCTGGATCTGTTCGCAGCGGGGAAGCAGCCGAGGCTCACACAGGGCTCGGCAGCTCCCAGGTGGCAACGGAGCGGGAAGAAGCAAAGAAGCGGCCGGGCTCCGACACAGCTCCACGGGAACAGGGTTTATTACGGGGTGATGAGGGTCCGAGAGCGAGGTGCCGAGAGAGCCCCGAACAAAGGCTGACAACGGGTTAAGAACCAGGGACGAAGAGGTGCGAGGAAACCCCAGGGAACCAATAACTGAGGGCCAAAGGGGTGTTACAGAGGCGGGGAAATGCACCGAGGCCCAATGGGGAACAAGGAAGGCGGGCAGAGGGAGCAAAGAGCCAATGGGCTACTGAGGAAGGTAGAAAGTTCTGGAAGATAACCAAGTATAGGGGAGAAGGGAGGGGAAACCAGGATCCAATGCCCAGGGAGACATCTACATAGGGGTGC
>VZTE01003952.1:1510765-1537721 GCA_013397775.1 Eulacestoma nigropectus | reverse complement strand
GGCGCTTTCCCCGTGGGTGCAGTGCCGCTCACGGCCGGCAGGGGGCGCTGGCGGCTCCCGGGGAGCGGGGCGGGGGCGATGGTTCCCCCGCCTGCAGGGGGCGCTGTGGGGCGAGCTCGGGGAGCGCGCGGCGATGGCGGGCGAGGAGCTCGCCTCACAAACCCCCAGGGCAGCGATCCCGGTGCCCAGCCGGACCCTCGGGAACATGGGCTGGAACAACGGGGACGAACACACAGAATCCCGGGTGGTAGGCGAGATGGATCAAACTCCGGAGCTGCAGCGGGAGCCCCCGGACCTCTCGGCAGGCAGGGGGTGCGGGTCTACAGTGCAGCGAAGGCTCCCAGCAGCGGCAAAGGAACGGCAGGGGCAGGGCAGCCGTGGCCCGGCTCCCAGCAGGGCAGGGAAAGGCGGGCTTGAGGTCCCAGGGTCCCCTGAGGCACCCGAGCAGATGGTGAAAAGGTCCCTCCCTCATCTAGTGAGGTGGGGTGTTAGAGTCCCCGTGCAACTGCTGCTCCAGGGAGCAAGCTCCACGCACGGTAGAAGGAAGGCAGCAGAAGGCAGAAGTCTGCAGTGGTGACGAACTCTCTCCACAACGACAGCAGCTCCTCTTCGCCTCGAATGCCGGCAGAACAAGAGACCTGGGGGCCCCACCCAACCTCTTTTACCCAGTTCAGATCTCAAGACCTCTCTGCCCTACACGAGAAAACCCCAGGTAAAAGAGGCTGGCCAGCTAGAGTTCTCCCCCTGTGGCCAGGTCTTTTGTCTCCTTGGCGGCTTGTATGGGGAAAAATTCTTTGAGAGGAAAAAAAAGCTGAAAGGAGAACTCCTAAAACCGCAACACCCTGAAAGTTCATACCATGAATGCAGGACTGAATTCATAAGAAACATAAAACTAAACCAAGAAGTAGAATAACTTCCTTGTTTGTGTGGTTAGAAAGCTTTTAGTCTGTATAAAACAATACAAACAAACAGCATAGAAGAAGCCAATCTTCTTCCCTGGAGGCAACATAGCACTCTGCAGGCTTGGATATACAGCTATTGATTCTGCTGTAATGCCTGCTCACCTGCAGACTCCTGACTTCATGTAAACAAGGGTGTGCTCTTTCTGCTTATGATTTTGAAAGAATGGCTGATTCTGCAGGAAACCCACAAAGTGAAGAATAAAGAAAATGCATGGCTTGGGATTGAAACGGGCATCTAGTCATAGGCTTAAGTTCTTGGTGTGAATCTGAAGGTAGACAAGAGGAATAGGATATGGTTAGATGGGGTGCTAAAGGGGTACTCTGCAATGCCACCCTTTTCACTGCTAGCCAAACCTCACCCTTTTGTTCTGACCCTATTTTTTCTGAATTGTATTCAACATACTATCAAATACAATTACTCTCAAAATTACTCAAAATTTTCTCTGCAAAATAAAGACTGCTTTGTTGGCCTAAGCGATGAATAACAAAGACATAAAACATCAAACATCTTTCTTTGAGCTAGCTTGATAAAAATGTGTGTGTTTGAAGCGGGTCTCTGTGGGATGTGAATAATGGCATGATACTGCAATCTCAAAGATAGATTTTAAGCCCACATATTGATAACCCTATTTCTTGCACTGCTAGGAACCACCATTGTGTGAAAAGGAGAAAGACAGACTTCCTACTCTTCCTACAGAAAACACTGTCAAGACCACTGGATCAGTGGGTGATCTCTGCAGTGACACAGAGGATTCCTCTCTTGAGCAGTCTGTTATGTTGCCTCAGCAGAGCTTTCGGAGGCGAGCAAACACACTCAGTCATTTACCGACAGAGAGCCAGGAATCTCTGGGACCTGCTGAAACATCGCCATCTGTTCCTCAGAGGAAACTTATGAGGTATCACTCAGTGAGCACAGAGACTCCTCACAAAAGAAAGTAAGCCTTATTAAAAGCAGGCTATGATTTTGTTTGTTGAGGGCATATTTGGGGATGATAACTGCATACCAGGTATGTCCTCTTAACAGATAAGAGATGTGTCGCAGCAGTATGTCACTCCTTGAAGGTTTGTAGATATTCTCTTTACAAACACCTTTAGCCCTATGTGCTTCAGAGGGGAAAGAAGACATGAAATGTGTAGTTCCACAGTATATGTCACAAAACTACTTGATTCGGTTGTATTTGTCCAAGCAATCATTTTTGTTGTTTTGATCTGTGAGCAGTATAAATAAATGCTACTTCTTGTTTTCTATTTACAGAGAAAAATCCAATAGCCTCTGTGACCTGAAAACCTTACTAGTTGGTGAATTCATGTGTAACTTTGAAATGGCACACAAAAGTGACATAAAGTGCCTAGTTATTGGTAGAGGTGGGGCTCCTGTCTAGCTTTTCAATGAGCCTATCTAGATTTTACTCATAAAAACAAACTACTACTTGTGTTAATATGAATATTCTTCAAGCTGTCCTCCTTCAAAGGCCTGCCTCTGCATCTCTAGTCCCCTCTTAACTTTATGGCAGTTTTCTCCCATCCTTCTATCTGGCTTTTTCCAATTACTGTCGAAACACTTCTGTCCATAGGCTACTGTTTCACTGCCCAAACTGCTCGTTTACACAAATTAATAGGAACTCTCTATATGTTCCAGGTCATTTTTTCCAGCAAGAGGCAGGGCAGTAAACGAACATGCCTGAAATGGATGATGACAGTGGAAAAAAAAGAGAATTATTATATTATTATATTGAAAGGAAACATAACCTGGATTGCCTTTTTGTCCCTTTTTTGAACCTTTTGAATTCTAAAGTGCTAGAATGTTTTTGTAATGCAATTTAGGACTTGTTGATGGTCTGTTATCTTCACAAGAGCTGCCCTGGAGCTTGTAGCTGCTTGTTCAATCAGTTGTTATCTTACTACAGGAATGCAGGTAGAAATTAAGTATATTTTTTTATTTCCTTGGTTATATCTGTTTGGGTTTAGTTATGTAGTTTTTAGTAAGGCCTGAATGTGCCTGTTCCCTCACATAACTCAAACGCAAAATAAATCCTTATTGCTTCCATTTCATAGCAAATGTACAGAAACAGAGGAAATGGAAAACTTATGAGACAAGTATACTTAAAGTTCCCAAAAATCATGGGAATTATAGACTTTTAACAAGTCCTGTTTTATGAGTGTTTTTGAGCAGTTTGCCTCAATTCAAAAATTGTTTTCAAAGTAGAACTAAATTCAGTTCATCCTGTAGCATTTCACTTCTCATTCATTGGAACTCTTGATCATATGCCTGACTTTATCATAGAAATCAAGGGGAAGCACATATAAGGAAAAAGAAATCGGGGTGTTAGTGCCATTTTTTGGCGAGTTTTACTGTAGTCATATTCTGAAATGCCTTGCTGAAGACTGTAAACGTGTATTTGGGACTTTGCTGATTGGGTTAAAAAAATGTGCGCGTTCTTACCGTTACTGCATGAACTGTGAATAACATAGGAAATGCCTCACTTACAAATGCCAGCTCCCTTTCAAAGATTAGGGAAGGGATTTCATTTTTTTTTTTTTCCCTCCTTTCTTTCTTACTTTTGTTCTCTGTGCTACCTCAACTCCATCACTCTGGTTGGAATCCCCACTATATGGTTTGAACGAATCTGTCGGCGAATCTAAAAGTTCTTCTGGCCAACTCGCACGTTCTCCTACTCTAGCTCGTCTTAATCCCTCGGCCTCTTCACCCAACTTTTTTAAATATCTAAGGCATAATTCAAGTGGAGAACAAAGTGGGCATTTTGCACAAAAAAGGTGAGCTAGCACCTGCAAATAGTTTGGGGTAGGGTTTGTTTTCCTATGTCATAAATATGAATCTCTATAGTGCAAAAATTAAAATAATTTAATATAGACCAAAGGTGTTAGATTTTTATGGGAGAGAGAACTCTTTAATTGCTCCACTACTGAATGTAGAGCTGGTACTTACGTAATTTATTGTTTTAATCGATAAAATTCTTTCAGACACTGGCTCTTTCTTTAGAGACAGTTGTTCCAAAGCGATTTGTCGTTATGCAGCAGACAGCAGCACTTCTTGAATTGTGTGAGGGATAAGCTGCCAAGAACCCATGAGCTCATTCTGTCCTTCCTGAAGCATTTGGTTCTGTCCTTTGTTGATGGTAATGCAAAAACATATTACTATTGTTTTGTGCCTGACATTAAAGGCAAGTTGACCAAGTTAACTAAATGGGGCAAGAAGTAGCAGGAATATGGAGAGCCGACAGGAAAAAAACCCACCACATACAACCCCACCACCATCCCCACTCCTCATAAAACAAAAACCCAAGAAGAAACAAACAAAAACCCCAACCCATCAACCCACCATTTGGCTTGGTTACTTGCAGTATCAAATTATACTTTTCCATGCCTGCTTTCTTAGAATTAAAATACAGAGAGAGAGCATTGAGAAAAGGACATTAACACCTTGTTTCCCTGAGAATCTGAAGTAGCTCTCTAAAAATCATGAACTGTGAAAGCCTTTCTTAACCCCTTGAGATAAAATTGCTTATTTTAGCTTAAAAGGCTAATGAGACCAAATGTCCTTAGAAGCACTGTCAACAGTCATTGGCCATTGGCAAGCAATTTTTATTGCTGTTGCTGTTTATTGTTCATTTTTGTTCTCTCATGAAGGTTTCCTGTTTCCCTAAGGTGCTGATTTTTCTAAACCTGAGAAAATACTCAACTAAGGATGCTGTTTGACCAGTTTCTTCAGTTGTATTTGCTGAGTACTGACTAGCATCTCTTAATTCAGCTTTACCTCAGAAGTATGACATAGCTCAGGGCAGGAAATGTGAATCTGCAGTATCCTCTTCACTCTTCAGTTTAATAAAACTTACTTGAATCCTGAAGGTTAAATTCTCAAAGCAAATTTTTCCAAGTAGATTTGGTAATAATTCTGTACACACAGTTGCAACTTCTCCTTTTCTTTCCCTGTCTCTTAAGGATATACCATATTGAACATCTAAGCCACAAGACTGAAAATGGAAATTGATAGGGATGTCAAATGGGTTAATGAGTTTAAATCAATACAGTCAAGCTTCCCAATTCCGTAAGTGGAATTACCATGTAATTGTAACGGATTTACAATGTGATTTAAGTGAACCCTGTTTGCAGGGCACACCGTGCTACAGCCTTATCTTCTTTATCTCAATACCAGCGACTGAAGAACCTGCTTCACTTCGTGCTAGTGATTATCCTAGAGTATTCTGCTCCCCCCCACCTCCCCCACCATTCACATCTTCAGGAAACAGTGCTAAATGCCATCCAGATATATCATTATGGTTTATCAGAAACAGTTCTTTCTTAATCTTACTTTTTCAGGAGTTAATTCTCCTATTCATGAGATTTTGTGTACTTGTCTGAGAAAAGATCTTCTAGTATCATCAGCCAAGTAGTTTTCTATATTTTCATTCCATGCAAAACCTTTTCATTATCTGAGTTGTTCTCACTTCCTTCTATTAACCTTCTTCTGAGTATGTTTCAGACTTGTTATTTTAAAAGACAAGCAGAATTATGTTGGCCACAACACTGTTGATGAAATTTGATTAGTGCTCCTGTCTGTTGCACAAATAGAGCCACAATCCTGAATGATCAGTCAGAAGGCTTAGCTTTTAACTTAAAAGTTCCAAGTTTGTCTGAATAAAACCCTGTTAATGCTTTAAAAAATGGTTTTTGCCAAAGTCTTATTTTTCATTTGCCAGCATGATGATTATTGGTGTCAGCTTTTCCTAACATTTTCCCCCAGACTTAGTCAGTCATTGAAACTGATATTTAAGAAAATGTGATAAAGTTGGCATTGGTTCTTACTAGATTAAAGGAATTTATTTGAAACATGCACTAAAAATCTTGATATATAGCAAAGAATAATAACTTTACTGGAAGTACATTTATATGCATTGGAACATTTTAGTTTGCCCAAACAAATATGTGTTTCAAAGTAGGACTTTGTTAGCAGTTTTAGTTTTGACTTTGGTTTCCTTGATATTCAGACCTTCAGGATTTAGCTGCCTTTTGTTTGAAACTTAGGAATGTGTATTATTTTTATTCTGTGGTTTTATACTTCTTTGTTCTAAACTGTACTTTTCCCAACTGCACTCTCAGCATCTCCTACCGTACTGCCTTAAGGAAAAAGCTTCATTCTTCCTCTTCTGTGCCAAATTTCTTAAAATTTCTGGCTCCTGTAGATGAAAATAACACCTCTGACTTTAGGAGCACAACAAGGTAGGGTTCTCTCTTTAAGACTGGAGGTAAAACTGTGTTTTCAAAGATTTCTTTGTCTGAAGTATTTCAAGTACTTCTTGCACTTGCAAAACCTGATTTGTGCAATGGTTTGCTTGCATGTATTCTGCATGTAATTGCTGTCAAAAGGATGAAGCTATCCCAGACTACTCTCGCATTAAGATTGCAGATCTTAGCCATTTTTGATGTTGCAATGGTCATGCAACTTCCATCTATGTACTTCCGTGATTATTGCTGACAAAGGAGAGTTTTCAGTTAAGAGAATGTATGATTGCTCCTAAGCAATGTCGGTGTCCTCAAATTGGAAGGAGAGGATGACCTGTAAAATGTTCCCCCCCTGTTGCTGCCAGAGCTATCTGGATTTAATTTATCCCTTTTAGCTTCTACAAAGACTGATGTAACCATTTAGCCAATGGCTACAATAAAGCAATGAATAGTTTAGAGTTCTAACAGATGAAAGTTATTAGTGGGATTTTGAATAGGAAAACAGCATTGTTCTTCACTATTTCATTTTGTATTCTGAATAAAAACCTTTGTATGGCACGTGTGGATGACATCAAAGGAGTAATATCCAAGGTTCTTGGATGCTGTTCCCAAGTTTGTTGCATATTTCAGAGGTAGACTTGCTAACACAAAAGTTAAAAGTTTTTCTCCCAGTCTGTGTTGGGAGGGAATATATTGCATACTCAGTGCACAGAAGGTTGAAAGTTTAGTTGGTGGTTACAGAGCTCCTTGATGTGTACTGATAAAAGGCATCAACAAGTCTTTGTGTCTCCTATGAATAATTGCTAGATTTTGTGGATGGCATGTAAATAGTGTAATGGTAAAGCTACATTATTGTGTGTGTATCTTTAATATGTTCTGATTAATATACTGCTGCAAAGAAAACTGAAAATTAATTAAAACTGGAAAGAGTAGACTGTATAGAGCTGCCAGCCCATTTGTGAACCTCAGTGCTGTTTGCAGCCATTTATAAGCCTCTACCACAAAGCAAGTTTCACCTTCCTAACACTGAGAGCTTGCCCCAGCATGTGCACAGCACACTGCACTCCCAAGGCAGTGGCTCATGTATTCGCTGCAGGCTGTGTCACTGTTCCTGGCAGATCCAGGTGACCTACTCATAAACTGTTCCGTGTTCTGCCCTTGTAGCGACTACGAACCCAAGCATGGCCAGCAGGCCCTTGATGCGGACAGCCCCGTAAGGACTCGAAGGCATTCATGGAGGCAGCAGATATTCCTGCGAGTGGCCACCCCTCAGAAAGCGTGTGACTCTCCCAGCCGACACGATGGTAAAGTCTGGGTTTGTTTGCTTCCATGAGCTTATTTGTGCATGTTGTGTGTGAAGTGTGGATCATTGTGTCTGCCAAGGGGACATATTTGCCTGGTGTTCTGTTTGTACTGTCATTGCAGTTTACCACCTACTTTTTGATAATACCCAGCTCATCAGCTGTTGAGTTTTTACTTTTCAGCTTCATATATAACATCGTTCCTGCTGTCTCATGTTAACTAGCCAGAGAAGAAATTATTTTTATGTGTACTATTTTAATGACTTCTGGGGAAAAAATGCATCACCAAGTATTCCGCTGGAGAAAAGATGATGCTTCTACTTCATTTTTCCTTGTTGGAGTATAGAACTACAGACTAGAAAACTCCAGGTGTACCAGCAGGAATTACATTTCTTTTATGATCTTGGTTGAGTTCTGTAATGCATACTTTGTCCTCATGTATGCTGCTCCAGTCTGTGACATTTGCCACTTGAGTCATAATTATCTACTGTTCCCATAATTATTTTGTGAAATTCTGTAGAGCTGAAGAACCACAGACCAGAAGAAAATCACTGCACATAAGCATGCAGGTGCATTATTTTGTGCATTAACTTTATGTAAGCCAGATAGTACAGCACATGCTGGGGCCAAGAATGCCTGAGAAAATCCTCTGGCTCACTGAAGTTTGAATTACACAGCATGAGCTTTGTAAGCTATAACTTCTGAATTACCGCTAAGGCCATTGTATAAGACTAAGAAAAAGTGTAAGGAAACAGAAAGGAACAGTACCTTATAGTAAATGCAGTAGAAAGTAACCATCCTAGTGTCTCTGAGACGCTTTTCTTGCATCTTAAAGTGAGGCCTTGATTAACTGGAGTAGGCACATAACAGAAGTGTTTCTGTCATTAATGCACTGCTTGCAATGTAATTTGACTGATAGTGAGGTAAGCTGCATATGGACACAGATGCCTCTCAAATTTAGTGTACTTCAAAGTGAAGTGATCTCAGGAGCATGTTGTGTAAACATACATGTGAAATGCTCTGTTGTACTTAAAGGCATGTGGAGGGCTGTTCTATAAAACTACTGTTTTTACAGGTTTGATGCATCTCTCTGACTGGAAATAGTCTTGTTTTTGAAAGCCACAAAACTTTCCCCTATTAAATAGGAAAATAAAATCCACCTAAATTGCCTACCCAAGCATTTCCTCTGACATAATAGCTGCAAGATACAATCTTAACAACCTACAGCTGGGTAAGCAGAATAGTTGGAGAAACAAGTGTGGCCAAAATGGAAAACAGGATGTGCTATTAATAGGAGCAGCAATTTAAAATATTTGGCCTTTTTTTCTTCATTTGTTTTCTTTTTTTGTATTTGTTTCACTGTACATAATTTATGAACAGAAGAAAACTTAGAGTCAGCGTGTTTTTTGAAAATATTTAAAGCAAATACTGGCTTTTTCTGTTTGGACTTTTATGCATCTCCTGGAACATTTCTGGCAGTGAAGGATACTCACTTGTTATCCAGTCTCTGTAGCTTTAAAGAGAGCTGCTATACAGCTGGTCTTATATTGGACTCACCACCACAGTTAAGTAACCCCTCTAGTTCCAAAGTAAATATGATAAAAGTAAATACCTATCATTCATCATCTTTTCTTTCATGTTCTTTTTTTTTAAGTTTTTCTTACTCTTTTTAGACTGATTTCCTTTAATTTATACAAACAGCTGATGTATCACCAAAAGATCAATTTCTGCCAAATTGGACAGAGGGCAAAGAAGGTTTTAAAGATAACATGTTTGTCATGATCTGCAAAAGTAAGCATGAAGGGAGGGAAATAAGGGAACATCTGTGATTTATGGATTTCACTTTATAAAGACTCAGACTCCACTGAACAATTTCTCCCTTCAGGTGTTGTGACCAACACCCTACTCCATGGTGCTCTGCAGGAGAGGAGGAAGGAGAAAAGCTGGGGAAGGGGTGTGTTTAAAAGATAGTAAGTCAGTCAGCCAAGAGACCCAGATCTCTGTGACTCAGAGATGATACAGTTTTTCAAGTTTAGCCTAGGCTGCTTTACTAAACTTTGTATTAAAGGTAAAATCCACCAAGGTGCCTGAACTGTGCATTGCTTTGACCACGTGTGGGCAGGCATTGTCAACAAAATGGAACTGCTCTGTGGCTGTAATTTCTCTGGGTTGTAATGAGTAAATTGCACAGAAGAACATACAAGCTGTCACAGGAACCAGAGACAACTTTATATTCACAGAAAAACCTAGGCTCTGACATTTGTGATTACATTTGTATAGGCAGGTGGTGAGCTGAATCTCAAGATGCATCATGTTCATTGCTGCTCTCTGTGTGGTTAACACAGCAGGATATGAAGGTGTATTTACTAAAAGTAAAAAAAAAAAAAAAAGAAACGCCTGACAACTGGTACATAGCTTTTGCAGAAATTTTGATCTTACTCTTTCAAGGTATTGAACTTGATAGAAGTCTAATATCCTGAGTTTCCACATGAAGCTCGAATGGCTTAAACAGCGCCGAGTCCCACTGTCTTGCACTTCTGAATCCTTTAATTCTTTAGGAAGTGTTCATAAAGAGTTTGAGCTAAAACTTCATTTTCTGTAGCTCAGGTGGAGCAAAATGGTTGCTGGTTGTGGTTTGGGGGTTGCATCATGAATTACCAGGCAGAGAGCAGTTTGTTTTGCAGACACCATTATTTAAAAGCAATGATTACATGAAGGAGGGAATTCAGTCCCAAATCAGTAGAAGAAAAATACTGCAAATAGATACTCTGGAAAGCCATTTTTTCTTGCCAGTTGAGATTCCTGCCTTGCCTGATGATTGGACTAATGTAGCAATGCTCAGCAAGGCAAGCACGCTGAGACAACATGAAGCCTTGTAGAGAAAGAACCATTACTTTTTGTTGTTGTGAGAGCAATGCCCCACGTACACACCCTTTTCCAGCCACCTCCTGCTTGTTGATGCTGCCACTTTCCCTTTCCTGCACTATTTTCCCCTGCTTCTGTACCCAGCTTTGCCATGAAGCACATCAGAGAACTGTTATGTAATTTGCTGCCTGGCAGGAGAGCCAGGTGATCCCTGGTGAGCTTGAAGATGAGGCCCATCTCCAGTTTGAAGTTCTAGAAAGGATTTTCTGCATACCCATGCAGAAATGGTCTGTAGAGACATATAATACTTTACAGCTGGTAGCTGGAGGATGGAGTGTTGAATTATGCTAGTTCCACTGTAGCAAGCTACAGTTCAAATTATCCAGCCCCAACTCCTGCTGTTAGCTGCTTCCCCTGGAATGGTTGTGGTGCTGCAAGTGGTGTGGAGCACCAGGGGGCAGCGTTTCTCTCACTGGCACCTTCAAACACAGTGTCTCATCCTCGGATATTTTTTTTTGTTTATTTGTGGGAGTATAATGAGTGTTGAATCCTGCAAAGTGGGGAGATGGAAAAAGGGAAGCAGATACTCCTTACAAAATGGATCACACTTTGATCTGTTACAATCCTGTATTTATTTTGAAAGAAGGCTTTCATTATTCTTTTTCTAAACTCTCTCTCCTACTCACTGTCCTAAACATTCTAAATAATAAATGTGTTTCTTCAGTTATTTGATTTTTACCTTCATACCTCCCCACCCTACTTGCAGGCAGATGTTCCTACTTCTGTAGCATCACCCAAGAGCCATGTTTTTTTTTTTTTTGCAAACGGTCTAGGAATCTTTAGTTCTCTGTTCACTGGTAAAAAGGTGAAGAGAACAACAACTCAGTGATCATTTTAAACCAGATGAAGTATGGACACACTCAAAGGCCCTAATTTGCAGTTGGGTCAGTTTTCTAGTCCCACTCACAGTATTACACAAGCAATAGAGCAGGCAGGGACAGGTGTCTGGAAGGTGAGGGTAGGTGCCCTTACCCTGCTCAGGAGCAGAACATCCTTAAATCAGTGTAGACTGATCATGAAACTTCACCTTGCACTGCAGTGTAAGATGATATTCACATACATTTATTCAGCATCTACAAATCTCTGTGCAGTGGACAATTTTCACTACAGTTTTCACATACTGACTGTCCAGAATTGGTCATAGTAGAACTGTTTTGCAGAGTGTTAGAAGCTCCTAGCACAGTCAAATCAATTTCTGGATTTAAGGCGGATGCGAATAGTTTTTGAAAGAAATGGTGGGAACGTAGTGCTGTTGGAAGTAAACAACAAGATTTTTGTAACAGCTGTGTCAGTTTTTGGTTGGAGAATGAGTGATTTGTTTTAAGGTGGGCAGTGTGTGATGAAGTTATCTCTTGAAGAGTGAAAGAAATTGAAATTCGGAGGAGTGAGATGCTTGGTATCACTTAGAAGTACTCAGCAAATAAATTCAGATTAAAAAATCAACTACATTTTATTTTATATCTTGACTTGCAGAAAAAAAATTGTTTAGAAAGTACAAGTATCTCTGTACAGGAAAATGAACTTGATTCATTAATTAAAATTATTTGGGTTTCAGTCTCTGTCAGATAGAGGTGGTAAACAGTTAAATCCTAAGTACTGAAGAAAAGTTTGAATTTGAAGAACTGTTATTCTTGAAACTAGCTGTAGTTAACACTTACCTATCTGTTTATGTGCTTTGTGGTATGGGCTGTATCTCTTGATTACTTAAGCAAATTTTTTAAAAATCATTTTGTAGTAGCATTGCAAATACTATAAACTGTTGCTTTAGCATTCTGTGCTTAGAATGTTTATGGGGTGTAAATTATTTGTAATGTGTTTGCCAATACTGTGTTAGCGACACAATTATTATTAATTAAAGCCAGTTGGTTGTAATTGATTACTGAGTTCTGCCCCTTTCAGAGCAAATATGTGCTCTCAATCTTGATTTCTAGGACAGGAGTTTGGCTAGTAAGTAATCAGTAAGTACACGATTAATGTTTGATGGCTTCTGTGCCCATTGAAATATCAGGGCATTCCTTTCTCAGGGGTTGATAATATTAGCAAATGAGAATAATTTGGAGGTAGTGAGTACTTTTAAGAAGTTCTTGGCTTTAAAAGAAAAGCAAAGTCCAAAGCATCTTTCAGAGCTGGTTGTAATCAACAGTGTTGAATACACAATTTTTCAAGAATTCCTCATTTAGCCATTGCTTTAAGTTGTATGTCAGATTAGAACTTGTTGCTTCTTGTGATTCTGTATCTGAAGCTTTCTGATTACAGGAGGCTCCTGGTCATTTTACCACATCTGATTATGAAGTTAAATATTCCAGGTAGCTATGTAAAATAATAGGAATATTATATCCTTGGTTATAGAAGTTTGCATTCCTCTTTATTTCTGTGTGAAAGAAGGTGTTGCACTACCTGAATGGAAAATCTGAAGAGAACTAAGGATGTTGATGTCTTTTCTTTTGGCAATTGGATCTTAAGTGACTGTGAAATTCTCTTGTTTGCTTGCCAAACTGAATTTTGTAAGGTTTAAAGTGCAACAAAGAAAAATAACATAATGTGGTAAATAAAAGGCTTAATCTGTCCACATTCTTACAATATCTTGTCTGACTTTTTAACCCCAGAGCACAGAAATTACTGGTGAACGCTGCATGTAGAGAGCCATGTGTAAACAATTCCTTAGTGAGGATGGTGGTAATGTACTATTATTGAGCCTCCTCCCTATCAGCCCTTCCTTTCTACTTCAAGTGTTGGAGTTTCTAGTCAAAGATGAATCTTGTTGTCTTGGTTTTGATAGTTGAGGTTGGTTAGACTAAGTGCTTCTGAAAGAATGTTTTTTAAGTTTAAGCTTTTAGGTTGGTTTGTCATTTAAACCTTGTTTAATACTAAGGTGGATTGATTAGGAAAATATTTGATAAATTAATTTTTTCTTAGTCATTTACAAATGAAATATCCCTGTTCACTTCCAGTCAGATATTGTCTGTTTTAACTACTACTGTGGTCATTCACCAGCTTTCCATGTACAGACTTTCTTTAGTGTGGTCCCTGGTAGTAATATATTATGATACTTCCTTCTTAATTTTTTGTACTTTGTTTTTTGTGTCATCTTTCCACGTAAGAGTTTTGTGTAATTCATTTGTTGATCCTTTTGGAGTGTTAGGATGCTCTGCACCTTAGGGTTGAAGCACTGCCATGTGAAGCCAACAGTGAGTATAAATGAATGGATCAGCTGTACAAATTCCATCTCAGTCCATTGTTCCTACTGGCCTTGTCCTTTGTTGGGTATTATAAGTGGTGGAAGCATAAGATGAGTACTTTTGAGGTACGTATGGATGCGCTGGAATATTTAAGCAGCATTTCCATCTGGTTCATGAGCAGTGTCGTCTGCAATTCAGTACCTTGCAGAAGTTCTCACAAGCACAGGAAAGACCATGGTTTTCCCAGTGAAGTGCCATTTCTCAGGGAACGCTTGGGTTTGACCCACAGACTTGTAAAATTTCATTGTGCAGAAGAATAGTTCTGAAGTGTAGTCCAAGCATGAACCTCAAATGGAAAACTACCATAAAATTACCATTGATGAAATATACTAATAGTTATCGAGTCAACTTGCCAAATCCTCAGAGAACGGAAGTGCGGTAGGCTTGTATGAGTAGCATGTATGGAGGTAGAATTTTCTATGGAAGCTGCAGGAAAGGAAGCAATATATTTGAAAGGAGTTAGGGTCAGGTCAAACGTGGAATAGGAGTCAACAAAAGCTGACTAAGTTGGCAGATGAACAGGGAAGCAGTCTTTCAGTGTGTGCTGAAGCATTCAGATCCTGTTTAAGTGCACTTACTAATCTCATAAAAGTTCTGAGGGCTGCACATTGCTTGTATTTTAACACATGGCAGTTTGGTTCAGTGGAATGTGAGCTCCCAGTTACATGCAGTTGAATTGCTCTACTGTTTATCTTTGCTTTCTCTGCCTTCCTCCAGATCCCTTCTGCGTAACAATGGAATACTCAGTTCCTTATTACAGTATTTCTGCTCTTGTCTGTTCTGGATATGGAAGCTGGCTGGCATGTCTCTCCATCACCTTGTAGGTTCATGGACAAGGATTAGTGCTGACTTAACAAATGTCTGAGTTTTTTATTTTGCTTTGAGGGTTTACCTTCACGTTCCACCTTCCTCCCTCCCTTACCAGCCCAACAGCTGATGCAACTCTGCAGACTTCCGACAGGCCACCTGAGCAGTTAAACAGGTTCCTTTTGCATTCTGTAAATTCTGCCTCATGCCAGCATGCAGACAGGAAGGAAGGCAGCTTTTGAATGTGTTGCACTTTATCAGAGTAGACTTTAGACTTTCTGTTAAATGTCCACAAATGATAAGAAGCAAAAGAAAAAATAGAAAAGGAGCTGCCGTTTGGAAGGCAAAATCAATCCTAGGACTCTTCACAGAAGTGTTAGAGGTAGAGTTGACAATCATAATTGTTCAGCTTATGGAATTTTCTAACCTTTTGGTTTTCTTTTATAGCCTTAAGCATTATTTCTTTTAATGAATACTGATTTTATCAGATTAGTCAGCAACAGATGGGAAATTTTCAGCCTAAATGGAACCAGGACCATGGTCTGCAGTAATTAATGCTTTGCAGCAGTTTGGGTGTTGCCAGAGTTTGATCACTGGAGGACGACAAGTGAGTAATGTCTCTGATAAACTTGTAAATTTGGTACTTGAAGACCAATCCCTAAAATTTGTCCTGAGGAAGCGGGAAGTGTACATTAAAGACAGGAAAATTCTAGATGTTGAATGTGTTCATTCTTGCTTTAGGAATGCAATGTGTTTAATCCATTTCCTTGCATGTCTTTTGCCAGCCTGGGTTTTTTGGGGTTTGGGGCTTTTTTTGCAAGTAGGTAGCCATGAACTGTATCTGGATATAGTCTATTCTTTTCTAACATATTAGTGCATATATACATGCATAAAATCAGAATACACATCTGACTCTAAAAGAGATGCATAATCCACTGGGAGGATGTGTAGAAGAGACTTTTTTCCCCCTGCATTCTATATTGGGTGCTATGAGAATGGAATGTGAATGTAAGATGTGAGTACACCACAGACACAGTACAGTAGATAAGGGGTTTCCTATCTGGATCACTTTTACTTTTTTGCATTGGTGTATGGTGACGACTTCTGTTGATTCCTCTTTCTTATGGTATCATTATTGTGAGCAGCCTTAGAGGAAATTAACAACTTCCTTGAAGATTGTCTTTTTATTTCTTTATTATTTTATTCAATCAAATAAAGTGAATTCTACCAGCATTATCCTTAAAAGCATTTCCCTTTAAATATTTCTTAATATGCACTAAGGAAAATTGGGATCAAAGCTACTATATTTGGAAATTCTACATAAAAATGTACAGAACTTTGTTGACAGTATAGCATGTGCATCCAAACCAACAGTTGCGTCAAAACTAGTAATCAAATAAAAATAAGTTTCCTTTCATGGTCAATACAAGTTGAGAATTATTGAGTGTGTCTACCTTCTCTACCTGCTGACATTTGCCTGTATGTCTTTTATAATCACAGATCTTAGCCCATTGAAGTCTTTCCATTTACCTGTAAAGAAAAAAAATTAATGTTTCCCAGTTTCTTTTAATGAATATAATACAGTCTCTTCGTTGTACTGATACTTTTCATAACCAGCTGTATTTCTGAGTGCACCTGTCGGTTTTTTTACTTTCTTTGCAACAAATGGTGATTGCCATTAAAGTGTCAAATATTTGACCTTTGCTTAATTCTCATTCCCATGATGTTCACTGTTCTTTCAAATGCTGTAGATACCAGAAGTATAGGTATCCACACCTATATCCAGAGTGCAAAGTTGTAAAGGTTTAAATTGTTCTGCTAGCCGAATATGTTACCCTTATTTTTATATTTTAGCCCTAGACTTTAACTGTGGTGGCAAGCAAATAAATGTATAAGGAAACGGGTGGTATTTGGACCCACTCTACTTCTCTCTGACTCTTTGAGAGGAGAAGATTGACAGTGGCAAGACTTAGAAAAGCAGAAGTGAACAGCTGTGAACATTTCCATTCTTAGTCATCTGATCTCAGTTGTGTGAGTGCCTTCTAACAAACAAGAAAAGAAGAGCTGCATATGAACTGCGTGAGTCAAAGTATAGTGACATATAGTCTGAGCAGAACTTGAAGGGGTGAAAACCTTCCCATTTTGTTAGTTTTGAAGAGATGACACGATATGTGTGTGTTTAATTAAAAATCTTTACCACCATGCTAGGCAATGATAAAGAAGTGGACCACTGAGCTGCCATCAGAATAATTGCTTCAGGAATGCTCCTTCTGCAGGAGCTGTTTGAAACAGCACACACAGATGTACTTGTCCTTGGCTGGCGAGGCTGTGGATGGATTTTGTTGCACTAACTTTAAAGCATTGTCTTGCATGTATAGGTCAGGGAGCCATTTCATAGGCATTCCGGTTGGGTGAACAAGTGCTGTTGCGATGGCCTTCCGTGTGGGATTTGGTAGGAAGAGATCAGTTGTTTTGACCATTTTTTAAAGTTGGTGAATTGAGTAATTTTTCTTCTAGATACAGGTTATGTCAAAGACTACTGAGCCTCCAGAGAAGCTGTCTAAAACAATAAAATTAAGTGATACTACAGCAGGTATTAAGAAAACAAAGTATAACAGCTTGTGCTTCTTACATTGATTACTTGATTTAATACAATGTTATATACTCTTTCCCTAAAAATAAATTATTTTTCGATTTGCCTGAGATTTATTTAATGTTCACTTTCTTTTGTAATGTCTTAGAACTACCTTGCATGCTTGACAAAATGATATATTTTGTTCTAGGCCAGCTGAAGCCAAAAGTTCAGAAGGTTATGATATGGTTAAAAATGAGAAGTGAAAACAAACATGTCTTAAGTGCCTATCTCTCCTTCTGCCTATTTACTTTAAGAACTGGTAATCATCCCATTGTATGGCCTTAGGTGGTGATGTGTTTGTGCAGCTAAGGGCGTGTTTTCTTTGTTAAACACGCTTTACAGATTACTCTTCAAATTATGTGGGTGATATATTTGATTTTATCTGCTATTTGAGTCATGCCACGTTTCAGCTGTAGGTTATGTTTTTGTGATTTCTCAAACTTGCCTTTTCCTTTCAGTTCTCTGCCTGTCAAGTTGTAATTACCAAGATGTGGTCTTGGTGTGTGGTACAATGTTTTTACCAGGTTATAGGAAAAAATATTCTAGGCTTTAGCATGTATGATTCTTATTCTGAAGCAGCTTGTAAATCTGCTTGAAACTGTCATTTGGGAAACCTTGCTTGGTATTGCTACCTTTTATCTATCTAGATATAGTGATATATATGAGTTAGTGTATCTACGTAAACGTGTGTCTCTGTGTGTGTGTGTGTGTGTGTATATATATGTGCAATCTTTCAAATTGGGTCCCTTCATTTCCCTGTTCATGACATCCAAGTAGTTAACAACAGTTTCTCTTTTTTAAAGATTACTGTGAATTGGGAGATCTTCCACCCAGATCCCCATTGGAACCAGTGTGTGAAGATGGCCCCTTTGGGCCAGTGAAAGAAGAAAGGAAACGGACACCCCATGAGCTTCGTGAGCTGTGGAAGAAAGCCATTATTCAGCAGATATTGCTCCTCAGAATGGAGAAAGAAAACCAGAAGTTACAAGGTTGGTGAAGTTCTTGAGTACTACACCCTACTGCAATCCAAGTTCACCTCTTGGTTTTCTCTGTGGCCTTGGCAGTGGACTGCACCAAGCCTTAATGAAACATTTTAGGAACATACAGGTAAATCAGATTAGCAACATTTCCCTCAGCATTCATTAGTGTAGGTGACAATGGATGATAATTTTTTATTACTTCACCTTATTATTTGTTTACTTGATCTGAAGTGACACTCTTAGGTTTACCATGGCTGAGGTTTTTTAGGCTCGTGCCTAGAATGTCTCACAAGGAATTCAGCATGATCAGTATCATGAACTGAATTCTTTTCTACATTCATAGCCACAGGTCCTTGTCTAAGTATTGGTCATTACAACGTTGTGTTTAGCCAGTCTTGAGGCTCAAAGGAAGTTCTTAAAGAGGTGGTTGTGGACTCGAAACTATGGGTGCCTCCAGTAGTACCCACACCGTGCAGGCAAGGTTTCTGTAGAGTAGTAATGACTTACTACTCAGGGTGACGAGAAGGAACTCGAGAAACTGTAATTTGCAGTTGTTCTTAACCACAATTTTTCTGTGAATGATTGAGCTGCAACAAATCCATTTTGGTGGCAATTTTTACACATAAAGAACAGCTGTACGCAGAATCATAAGTGATTGCCTTGGAGGACTGCTCCTTTGAAGATATGAGTGATGAGGACAGAAATGTTTATCTGGGTGATTTTAGATGTTCAGGAAGGGAGTAGGCACCTGAACCCTCAAAAGGGGAGGTACCTGGCCTGAAAATGGCAATTCTTCTTTTTCTTGTGTAAACTTGAGGAAGGATGGACTTCCAAGAAGTGTGTAGAGAGAGGGCCCAGCTGTGTGAAACGGTCAGTACACCAAACTTGAAATCCTTCTTTAAACTCAGGCTAATACACGTGGCTGGAAAGACAAAGCACCTCTCGGATGTTGGATATGGCCTGCCAAAGCACTTGGCCCACCTGTAGGCTGTTTGCGCTTGGCAGTATAGCTCTCTTATTTCAACCCTGTCTGAGGAACACCTGACACCCAAGTTTCCTAAGAACCCCACAGGTGACAAGCATGTTCCCAGCAATATACTACCTAATCCAGTAAAATAAAATATGGCAATGGATACCAAATACTCAGTGTCCTTGGCCAGAGGCTGAGACCATCTGGAGAAGAGGTTCTGAGAGAATGATTTATACAATCTCTTCAAGCTTAGAACAGTGCTGTTGTAAAAGAGCTTCTGTAACTTTTTTATGGCATTTAGAAATAAATTTTCTCTGTTTTGTGTATTTATACTCCTGATATTTTTAGAATTTCTCTTGTATTCAAATTATCTGAATCTACAACCTTCAGTCAAATTTTTGGCAAGTGCAGGTCATTAATATCCATGCACATTTTAGCAAGTTTAACTAGGTGCTCCAGTTTTGTCTGCCCAAAAGAAAAAATAGCAAAAACATCACAGATACATTAAGGTGAGCATGTCTAAAAAGCCAGTTAGTGAATGAGTGAGGTGAGTGTTGGCAGAACTGAAGGCCCAGCTGTGCTGTATGCCCTGAAGGATGAGGAAGTTGTCCTAGGTAGCTGCTGTATGAAGAGCTCAGATAGTGAGACAATGCTTGAAAACAACAGATGACTGTGCTGCAGCGAGCACAGCATCTTTACTAGTAGTGCTTATGTGTGATATTGGGATTGGTTAGTGTCAGTATCTAAGAAGATTGTTGATAAAGGCATATTCACACCTCAGTCCTCACATCACATTTTTGCACATAGCGTACGAAGGCTGAGTATAAAGCAGAAAAGTCTGAAAAGTTGCCAAGCACCAGAAAACATTCGTTTGCAGAAGATGAGACATTAAAAGATTTCTCCTAGTTTCTTTCGTATAATCTGAAATTTAAATGCCCTTTTGTTTTAGTTATATTCATACAATACCATCTGTGTTTTGAGGTTTTTTAATATTCTGATTTATAAATATGTTGGTTTTGACCTGACAAAAATGTGAAGAAGTTGAAAAATCATTTAGATAGACTGAATCACTTTCAGTGTGGACATGCAGCTATAATTGTATTTCATGGATCTGTAGTTAATCACTGAATTAAAAATTAAATACTCTGAGATCTGAATCTCGCAAACACTTAGGTAATCTCATAAGTCACATGAATAACTTCATTGAATAAAGTCATTCACATATGAAAGCAACTACAGGATGAGGAAGTACACTTACCAGATGTAAACAGTTCTTTTCTTTCTCAGTTTTTAAAATCTAGAAGCTTGTGTAGTCAGTGGGAGTACAGGACAAGATAACCCTTTGTGACTCTGAGAATTCAATAACCTAAAAAACCTTAATTGCAGATACAGCTCTCAGAACAAGTTGAGTTTAGTATCATGATAGTGTCATTATGCAATGTAAATTTCAGGCAATCTTTAACTGTTTTTGTAAATTTATATAAAGGAGTTGAAAATACAAATAATAGAGAGTTAAATTATCAAAAGATTGTATAATAACATTTTAACATAGATTGCGTCAAGACTGAAATGGATAGGAGTGTTTCTGTGAGTTCATACTGTGAAATCCTCAAAAGTAGCAGCAGGCTTATGATATATGGCAGAATGTCCTCAAAATAAGAGTATCTTGTTACCTTTACAGTAATGCATCATCACAACAAAGTACTGTTGGCAAATAGTAAATACTACTAAAAAGAAATACATCTTGGCAAATTAATTAGAAAACATGGTCACTTCATGGTACACTATTTCATAAACATAGTTTCAAATAGTGTTATTTGTAGAATTACTTTTTAATTTTTGTTTAATACTATAGAACCTTTCTAGATTTTTATGTATTTTGAACTTTTGCTCTGCTCATTTTTTGCAGAGAGCTGCTCTTGTCCTGGAACCAGGTGCATTGAGTACTCAGCCACATTACAGCCTAGCTGAAAAACTGAAACCTATTTTGTTAATTTCTCCATAAATTTCCCACTGTTTATGTCTCTCCTTAGTGCTCTCTTTTTAGCTTTGTCTTGGATTCCTTATAGCATTTTCTTTCATCATTTCATCCTTTTAGGAATAGATGACTGACATATTTGTATCTCATCTGAACTATACCTCTTTTTCTCCTCTTCTATTTTTTCAGTCTTATTACCTGCACAAATCCATCCACTGGCACAAAACATGCTTTATTATTTAGTTTACATGATTACCATTAATAAATCCTATTTTCCAGGCACATTATAGTACTAAAATGCCCCCACAGAAAAAAAAAAATTTAAAAGCTTTACCAAGACTCCCTTTGAAATTCTCACTCCACTTCTAAACTTTGGAATTACACTCAACTACAGAACCATTTTCATTTCTGCCATGTTTTTTTGATGCTTTCCCAGCTATTGTTTAATTTTTTTCAATCCCTTATAGATAACACATGAAGATATAGTGCAATATTCTCATAAATTGTAGTGTGGTAAAATCACTAGTACAACAGTGAATCTCTGCTCCAGGAGCTGTGATGATCTAAACTGTCATATTTAAGACTGACTTATGCATTGACCTTTGTTCCGATTTATTCATTGGAGACTTCAGGAGAGTCACACGTATATATAGTGCTTATAGTCCTATTTGTGTTCAGGGCTCTGTAATTTTCTATACCTGAACTTTCCTTTTTATGTAATCTGTAAATCTGTGAATGATCACCTTTAAAGTAATTTTTTTACTTTGTCGTTACTATTATGGAGCTGTATGCATAACAAATAGATGACTAAATTGGGTTTGTGTTTTTATTTGCTAAAAGTCTTCTGTACTGAAGAGCTGGGAAAATGAAAATTCCTGTTATGAAAATCTTATGTTTATTTCATTAGTCATCATCTCTCATGTTTCTTCATATTTAGGAGTGGATTAGCAGTAGGAAATTTAATTTAACTGGCCAAATATAATTAATATTGCATATAATATCTTTCAAAAACCAAACAAACCAATCCAACCCCACAATCACGAATGTTTAAATATGTAGTGTTTCAGGTGGATTGCATGATGAAGTTGTAAGTTTAATCCATTTTACAAATAGTAAACAATATTAACTATTTGATATTCATTATATCACATTTTAGCATCTGAAAACAATTTGCAGAACAGACGTCTGAAACTTGACTACGAAGAAATCACACCATGCCTAAAAGATGTAACTTTGATTTGGGAAAAAATGTTGAGTACACCTGGAAGGTCAAAGATTAAATTTGATGTGGAAAAAATACACTCTGCTGTTGGGCAAGGTAAGCACAGTTTGGGTTTTTGAGTTGCTGAAATGCATGTAAATAGCATCAGAAAAGGAATAGTGTGGCCACTTAACCACTCCTTATAACTAGATTCTCTCTAGTGCTGTTCTTCAGGCTGCTGACTAAACAAGTAACAACTTTTGGTACTGTTGTGGTTATGCAAATGCAAGTACCAGTCCCTTTCAGTGGTAGCTGCAGTTGTATCACTGGAGCTATAGCATACATTTCTGAATAACATCTGCCCTTACAGCCTTAGGCTGAGTGCTGTATGGAGCCAATGGTGAAGATGGCTACTCCAAGGAGCTTTTTATAGTTCTGTTCAAAGCTTTTGAACATGTAAAGAAAGTGTCAAGATTTAACCACTGTCAGAAGTTTAATATTTTAAATATTGCACCACCTATGTGCAATTATTCAAGCAACTTAAACCAAATTGCCCATTTAAAATTACTGGATAAGTCTAGATTTCTAACAATATCAAATCCTAATATGTTTTGTTATCTTTCCTTGTAAGTTATATGCTTGAGTAAGTCTTGATTTCTCCTGTTGTTATTGTCCTCCATATGTTACCTGTATACCAAAAGAAAAAAACAGTCTTAAAAACTTCAAGCCGTGAGTTAATTTAAATTGTAATATCTGGTTCCAGTGCATTATGGATTAGACAGAATACTTTCCCAAGGGAAAGTGCATTGATTTCTCATGGAGATGACTTAATAGTGAGTGAGAGTCTTGTGCTGAATTACTTATACTCTCAAAGTTTTACATACAGTTTAAAAATGAAGGCTATCATTACTTATGTGAAGTAGTTAAGTAGCATCCTCCCTTTTTAAAGAGAAATAAATTCAAACTTTAAAACATTTTTATGTGTACCAGTCATTAAGCAAGCCGATGGCAAAACCAGAAATACAATACTTGCCAGCTGATTATCTGCCTTGTGTTGCAGTCTCTATATCATCTCATTTGTACCTATTTATGCTTTTGGTATGTGTGCATCCCACCTTCCTAAAACATACTCATAACAACAGAGTCCATGCTATATTAGTGAAAAGTGTGAATTAGTTCTATTGCAGTGCTTTATTGTGTACTTTACATGGAAAAATGGGAGATAAACATATGACTTTTCAGACACGAGTATTGCAATTCTTGATGCCTCCTCTAGTGCTTCTCAGACTGGATGTAAGCATTAACCTTAGGCAGCTCATGGTGTTTCTTTCTGCTTTAAGTCTCTCCTGTTATGGTGCTGATGTCCTATTGGTTGAGGAAGTAAAAGCATTGTAGCTTCATCTACTTCCATGGTCCACTGGAGGTAGCCAATAGGGATCTGCCTGCCTGTGTAGCAGATAGGGATCTTCAGTTCCTCAATCCTGTTAGCTCAGCTATAGCAGAACCCTCACTAGGAGTACAAATTACTGGTTTAATTACTTTCTCTACTCAGGAGTACCACGTCACCACCGTGGGGAGATATGGAAGTTTCTAGCAGAGCAATACCATCTGAAACATCAGTTTCCAAGTAAACAACAACCGAAGGACACACCTTATAAAGAACTCCTAAAACAACTAACTTCCCAACAGCATGCAATTCTTATTGACCTAGGTAAGTACAGTAGTGGTCTGAAATTAAAACAAGGGGTTTGTTATCTCCATAAGATCCTTAAAGAATGTAACACAAAAAGCCTTACACTGTTTAATAATAGGTTGTTGGTAAGAACTGCTTTTAATCTGGTGTGAGAAACCAGGAGCTGATGTTTTTCCAAGAGGATCACGGCTCTTGTTTGTGGGATAATCCCACACTGAACTCAGTATTCATTATGCTCTTCCCTAATAAAGGCAAAAAATCAATGTCTTCCAGAGCACAGCACTGGCAGTTTGGTTCTGAGGAGCTGTGTGAGGCAATTTAAGAAGTCCATTATCACTACATTTGATTAAATGAATTTGCAATGAAACACTCCATCAAAGGAAATTATGCACTGCAAGTAACCAAATGTCATGTGAAAGAATGATAAAAATTTATGGGAAAAGTTGTACTTGGGCTGATCTGAATGATTAGTACCCATTGCATTATTTTCTCTTACATCTTTTCTGTAAAGCAGTAGTACAGAATTATCCCATCATAATTCTGCTCTTTATAACTACTCAAACAGTAGTTAAACATTTTTCACTGCAAATGAATCTACCCCTTTCTTGCCTGATGAGGAAGGATTACCCATAGCCGGGGCTGTCTGGGAGCACCCATTTATTATTTTATTAAAAACTCAGTGTGCTGACTGTCTTCAGTGGGTACTAAACTGTGAGAAGATTTGTCAAGTTTAGATGGTGACCTAAGCTTTAGATGATAAAGAGGGTATTTTCTCCGTTCTTGCAACGCTTAGTAAAGTGAGTCAAAAGACCAAAGCAGAGCATAGAAAATACACAGGAATCTGAAGGAACAGGTGTGTTTCTGCAGAAAGTGGCGTGACCGGAGGTGGGAAAGGGTGGTGGTGGATGTCACACCTTCACTTTCCCCTACTTGGCAGACATGCCTGGTTTCGACTTGGCACTGGGAAAGTAACAGTCCAAGGAACATTAATGCCAGCTGGGAATAGGCAGTGGCAATGTGTGCAAATTGTCTCCCTTCAGACTTTTCACACCAGATCTAGGAATTCCCCTGGACTGAGCAGTGCCAGACAACAATCATTTGTGTTTGAGAGAGACATTTACGTGCAGCCAGAGATCATTTGCTAGCAAATACCTATTGGTCCAGCACACCTGGTATTGGTAGCCCTGGCAGTGAAGGGTGGGACACTGCAGTGGTTCAGTAAGAGGTGAACAGTTTTGTGCTGGGTTAATTAATTGAACACCTTCAGCAGAGAGATGGTGCTGGGATAACTCCTGGACAGCAGGGAACATAATCAGTCTGAGCTTGGTTGTCTCACATAGCAGACTGGGGCTTACTGGCTTGGCAAGCTGTTCATGTTTTCTACCTGGTTCTGCACACAAATACTTTCTCATCTTAGCCATGTGCTCTTCTTGTAGAAACAAATGACTGCATGTGTTGGCAAATTGGTAACTTCATGGTGGTTTTCATGCAAGGTGTTGTTTTTGCCAGGGTGCTATTTGCCAGCCCATTAGCTGAGGGAGGGATTGGGCCCTGTCATAACTGTAAGATGAATTAGGAAGCTGAAGACTTCTTAGTGATTCACATTAAAATAGGGCTGTGCTGGATGGTAACAGACAGCATAACTGGATAGGCAGCTAGAAGGAATTTGCATGTTCTGCCTTGTGTTCCTTCAGGCTATCAGAAGCATTTTCTCTTGAATCTTTAAGAATCCTTCTGAAAGCATGCACTTATACCTTGAAAGAAAAAAAACCTATGTTCTCACAACATGTGGTTGTAATACTTAAAAACCTTTCCCAAATTAGGCTGAACAGGTCTTGTTGACACAGTATGAGCCAAAGCTTTAGTAGTATTGCTTGCACTTAGTTGAATTGATGCATCCTCAGATGTAAATAGTGCTGCCTGAGAATGAGGCCAGCAGTGTGCATGTGGATGCAGAGCTAAGGTATAGCAGCTGCTTTGCTGGCTCAGTTTACATGTCACAGTGCTATCAGTGCACGAAACCATCCATCACTGGGTGTCTGCTGAACACAGTAGGAAATTATGTTTTGCTTTATTACACTTTAAAAAATAAAGTCATATGTACTTACTTTCACATTCTGGGGCTCTAGAGGTATCACAGTTCATTTAGAGTCTCTTTTCAGCAGGGCCAGAGATCTTTGCTCCAAAATTAAGCCTAAAATTCTTAGTTAACTCAACCTCAGAGCACTCAGAAACATATCAGCTTGTGAGTTTAGCAGTTCTTTTCCTCCTCCATTTACTGGTTTTTAGAACTTCTTTGCATTTTTATTCTTGCTGAGTTTGTAACTCTTTTTCATTACTTACATGAAACGAGCTTTGCTGCCTGAGTGAGGCAGTGCAGGTCTGCCTTCACACTGTGCTGTAATAACTTGTCCTTCAAGCAAAAGAATGCAAGCTCCTCATTTGAAAGCTAGAAATACTTTTTCTGTAACATTCAACTCTGGCACCCTGGCCACTCAGGACTGAATGTCATGTCCCATGTGACAGGCTAGAGCAGCTACCAGATGGCAGAAGGACTCTGCCCCAGGCTTTGTTTTGAAACAGGAGTTCTGATATTATCTGGCAACACAGCAGCATTCCAGGAGCTAAAGGGTGGGGTGGTATTTAACAAGTGGGCAACCAGAAAACAAGCTCAACTTAATACTAGAACAAAAGAGGTATTCAAATTTCAAAATACCTCTGTTGAGGTATTTCACAGAGGAAGTTTGATAGGGGGAGGGTTTTTCCTAAGAGTGAAAAATTTACCTTTGGAAGATTTTTTTTAAAATCTGTAAAGGTTAAAGGTTAAGTCTTTAATGTCTTTGTTCACAGAATCACAGAGTGGTTGAGATTGGAAAGGAGCTCGCACCTAGTCCAAATACCCCTTGCTCAAAGCAAGGTCTGCCCAGGTTGCTTAGGATAATGTTTGCTCAGATTTTGAATATGTCCATAGACTTCACAACCTCTTTGGGCAGCCTGTGCCAGTGTCTATCCACCCTTAAAATT
>VZTE01003952.1:1481325-1510731 GCA_013397775.1 Eulacestoma nigropectus | reverse complement strand
AAGCTGGAATTTACTGTTTTTCAATTTGTGCCTATTGCCTCTTGTTCTGTCAGTGAGCACTGCTGGGAAGAGCCTGGTTCCTTCTTCTTAATTCCCTTCCACTGGGTATTTGTGCACACTGGTAACATCCCCCTGAGCCTTTTCTTCTCCAGGCTGAACAGTCCCAGTTCTCTCAACCTCTCTTCATAG
This sequence comes from Eulacestoma nigropectus, assembly GCA_013397775.1. Taxonomy (NCBI): domain Eukaryota; kingdom Metazoa; phylum Chordata; class Aves; order Passeriformes; genus Eulacestoma; species Eulacestoma nigropectus. The sequence goes on along the minus strand of VZTE01003952.1, from coordinate 1,510,542 downwards.
AAGGGATGCTCCAGTCCCTCCATTATCCTAGTGGCCCTTAGCTGGACTCTCTCCAGTATGGCCATATCTCTTTTGTAGTGGGAACAGAGGACTGGACACAGCACTCCAGATGTGGCCTCACCAGTGCCGAGTCTCTACTCCAACTGCTGGCAGCACTTCTAATTCAGCCCAGGATATCATCAGCCTTCTTTGCTACAAGGGCAAATGGCTGGCCTGTGTTCGACCTGGTGACCACCAGGACCCTTGGGTCCTTTTCTGCAAAGCTGCTTTCCAGATGGGTGGCAAATACTGGTGCATGGGTTTGTTCCCTCCAGGTGCAGGATTTTTATACTTAACTCTGTTGAACTTTATAAAGTTCCTGGCAGCTTATTTGGCCAGCCTGTTGAGGTCCCTCTAAATGGTAGCAAGCGTATCTCTCACTCCTCCCAGTTTTATACTATCTTCAAACTTGCTGGGGGTGTGCTCTGCCCCATTGCCCAGGTCATTAGTGACCCTCCCTAATAAAGGGATCAACTGGAACAAAGGCTCCAGGCACCCTGTCATCAAGGGCAACTGACAAGGGTTGGTTAGCATCAGCCTTTCCAGCATCAGCCTTACCAGCCAGCAGCAGCACCCTCACATTTCCAGGAGTCCCCTGCTGATCCTGGACAAAGTCTCCATATGCTCATAGCTCAGGAAACAAAGCCCAGAAATGGCTGCACAAAGGGCTGTGTCTGTTGGCTGTCTCCATTAGCTGTGCTCTCACATAATATGTATACAGCATATATTATAGCTACACAATTCTTGGTATGGTACGGGCTGTAGGGGAAAAAAAAAAGGCAAATTGAGCTTTTACTCATTGAGTAAATATTGTGGGTCAAACTGATTGTGTAAGTTACCTGGTTGGATTGGTTTGTTTTTAGGACACCAAGTGCTGTATTAAAGTTTACAGATAAGCCAGTCTGGGGTGGAAGCCATCATCTTGTTCTAGAACTGAAGGACTAGAAATGGCTCAGTTGTGCTTTTACAGCTCTACAATTAGTATAGCTTACCTTAGGCTGAAATTTATAGAGACATGAGGAATAGAGACAAAGCCCATTGCTACCAAGAGAAAATTTTGCTCTGTCATCTGACTCCCATTCTTCAAGCACTTGTCACTTGTGTTGGTGTTCATGGGCAGAACAACCAACCCCATGTAAAGGGGGATTTTTCTGTCATGTTGGTGAACTGGATCAGCAAATGCAAAAGTCTGACCTTCATGGTGCAGGAAAGGAGGAACAACCCATAAGACTGGGAGGGACCAAGGCAAGGGGGGATGTGACAAGAGACACATTTACATGAAAAAGACAAAAAGAAAAATAAAGGGAAGGGGCCTCAACCCAGGTAGATCAGATGTTCTAAATCTGTGCCTGGATCCTAATAGTTATTTAAAAGCTAACACTTTTTAATCAAGAAAGAACTGGATGACTTACCAAGCCACTGAATCAAGTCTGTCACTATTACAGACAACCAGGCCCTACAAGTGCTTTAATAAACTGGTCAGGGACCAGTCTTAAGAACTAGGTATTCAGCTGTTCCAAACAACAGGTCTTCCCCACCCCCTGACAGTTTCTAAATTAACTTTGCAATGACTGTAACAACACAGTGGTAGAGTATAAGAGTCAATTGCTTTGTATTGTTAACTTCCTTACGGTCTTCCTGTGGGTTGGCTCAAAATCTACTTCTCAAAAGAATCTACATTTTTGAAAGACTGTTTAATTTGACAACGTGACAAAGTTTTGGGGGTTTTGTTGTTTATTTTTTAGTTTAAGTCGCTAACTTTCAGCTGTTTGTTTTCACAGGGCGCACATTTCCAACGCATCCGTACTTCTCAGCACAGCTGGGAGCTGGGCAGCTGTCACTTTACAATATTTTGAAGGCCTATTCACTTCTGGACCAGGAAGTAGGATATTGCCAAGGCCTTAGTTTTGTAGCAGGAGTTTTACTACTTCATATGAGTGAAGAAGATGCTTTTAAAATGCTGAAGTTTCTTATGTTTGACATGGGCCTGAGAAAACAATATCGTCCTGACATGACAATTTTACAGGTATGATTTCATTTTTTTTAAGTAAAGCATGCTGCTGCTGCTGTTAAATAATAATAATGCAATACAGCTAGCATTGTCAAAACCTGAACTTAAATTGAGTTCTCAAAAATAGGGAAAGATAATCTAGGAAAAGAATACATAATCTTAAATGCACTATTTTCAAATCAAAATACTTCTGGGGAAACTACAGAAACCATAAATAAGAAGACTTCTGTTGTGTTCAAATGAGGTTCAAATGACCCTGCAAATGAGCCTGTTGTAGGCTCACAGGCGACTCATCCTGTGTCTTTTAGGTGGCTTCCAAGTATTTCTTGTTTTCACACAATTTTATCCAAACATCAGTTGGCAAATATCTTTCTCTGTTTCTGATAAGTATGAAACATGGACTTTGCTATTATGAATGTCAAAACATGTTGATCTTTAGTCTTTTCTTCTTGTTCCATGCAGATCCAGATGTACCAATTGTCTCGACTTCTTCATGACTACCATCGAGATCTCTATAACCACCTAGAGGAACATGAGATTGGTCCCAGCCTCTATGCTGCTCCCTGGTTTCTCACCATGTTTGCCTCCCAGTTTCCCCTTGGATTTGTATCCAGAGTGTTTGGTAATTCTTCATAAAACTTCTCTGTGTTCTTTCTGAAGTCTTGTATTTGGAATCTTGTTATTAGGAACAGCATTACTATCCAACCTGTTTCAGACACCCAGGAGAAATATTTTGCTTACAGTGAACAGAAGAAAAACAACAGAGGTCATCCTATGGAGTGTGCAGTATTTCAGTAAAACTCCAAGAGAGAGGAGAAAAGTAAACGACAGTCCCTAACGTCTTTTCGTCCTTATTGTTACCCGACCTTGTAACCACTTTTAGAGAGGATGTAAAATTTGTTGCCATGAAGGCAGGCATTGTATTATGACAATGACACTTCAACACCAACAATTAGTTATTTTCAAGCTGAAAAGAGATGTAACAAAGGCATCATATGAGAAATATATCCATTTACTCCATTATCATCATTTCCAGCAGTTATTATCATCATTTCCAGCAGTGTCAGCAGAAAATTAGCTTGATGGTTATGTTTTAAAACACACACAGAGATGGCCTTTGCAGTGTAATCATGGATTTACTCTGCAGAAATATAAGATGTTTAAGCTAGTGTTTCTTATCCTGACAATTTTAGTTCCAGAAAAATGTTTGGAATCATCTGGGGTTTAGTTTCTAAAGTCACTTCTGTTGCCTATTTTTAGAATCTACAGAAACTCTCTTTTTAAATTAAATTCCAATTAAGAATTTACCTTGATGCTATCTTCTGGATGTATATTTCATAGATTATTTGGTGTTTGAAAAGATGCTTTGTTTCCTTTAGTTTGTTTTTCAACTTCATTATGTGGTACTGGATTGTCCATAATGAGCGGGGTGGATTGGAGCTTTCTCCCCAGTTCTTTTCTTCTAATGAGAAGCCAGTTTCATTTTCCTTAGTCAGTCTCATTTAAGAGATGCAATGAAGAAATTACTTATTAGCGCATTAATATTGACACTTTCTTGACTTAAAAACAATATGGTCCTATCTACCACAAATAGGAATATAGAGCTCAAAGAACCAACAAGAATCCTGTCTGGTTTCTGTTTAAGGGCAGGCTACAAGTAATGCTAGAAAAATTCACAGTGAAAAGGATGGTAGAGTAGAGTGTGAAAAGGTGTGTAGAGTAGAACTATATGTCCCATGATTAGAATCCAAACTCCAGGGAAAACAGCATGGTTTTTTCCTGGAAGAGTTCAAAGCAGGTTAGTGTACATCAACAAGTGTGTAGCTGACAGTAATAATCTGTAGGAAGCAAATGAAGTGCTGTATGCAAGTGTCATGTACTGAGTTTATAATCAGTTCATCTTTTTGTTATTCTTAATCTTTCATAGTATTGTACATGGTAAGAAGCGTCTTTGAGTGGGACAATTGACTGCAGTGAGGTTACAAAAGTGCCTCGTGTATCCAGTATGTTTGGATTTCTGCCTTAATACACAGATTAGTACTTTATCTGTCATTGGAGGATTGTAGGGCTTTAGAAAACAAAGACTTCGCATTAGAATAGAAGGCACAGATGTGGTGGTCTTCACACATCTGATTTTACATCAAGAAGGGAAAAGCATGTGTGACAGAAACTGTTGCCTCCTAAAAACCTCTGATATATTTTAGGGAGAAAGTTCAACGTGACCAACACTTGCAGTTTTTAAGTTTCAAAGTATTTAGTAATTTCCTTAAAACAGTATTTATTGGAGCTATGTAGGATGAGAACATTGGATATTCTCTTACATTAGAAAGTAAAATCTCATCCTCACCCATACTAAAGACTCTGAAACACAACTTTAAACAAAAAAGATTTGAGCTGTCACTCTGCCAGCAGCTGTCATTAGCAGCATGGCAAGTTAGGATCCAATAATTTTTGACCTGTGTCTTCGCACACTTTTGCAGAACATACGTATATAGATTTTCATTGGTCACTGACAAGAACCCTTGGGAGGAAAGAATGTTGATGCCGAAGTAACGGATTTATAGGTTGTTAACAGTCTGAGATTGCACTGCCATTTTCTAACGTTATCTCTGACCCTTGGTATTTGAAACTAGCCCACTCCTATTTAATTATACAGTTGTTACACACCATTCCTTTGGATTTCCATAGGGCCTGCTTTTTGCAGACATCTAACAGGCAATATGTAAAAGAAGTGGGTTAGACTGTTTTATGAATCAAATAGCAAAACTCCTTTTAAGTTTTTATTTATCTGTCCAAACTTTCAACACTTCTCCTGAGCAGGAACTGATGCAAGTACAGTGTTAAGAAAGATGCGTTCTTTAGTACCCCTGCTTACTTATTAATAGAGGAGAATTGATAGAATAGTGTTTATTTTGTTTCAAGATTGTAGATAAAACTTAATTTTTTTTTAATCCTATAGGCTGCCAGTCATGCTGACATCAATTTGGGTATCTTCACTGTATTGTTGTTGGCTGAGATCCCTCTTAACGTGAAGCATGGGGAGTGGATAACAAATAGGTCTTTGTGAAGTACTTGCTGTTTTAAATTGAGAGAGGGGTTTCAGCCATGTATTACCAGCTCACTCACACAGACATTCTTTAACAACTTTTAGGTCATCTTGAGTTAATCTGCATGTCATTATGGGGCAGGTGCTGAATCATAAAAACACATTCTTTTTAGCTCTGCTTTTTTCACTTTGTATTTCCTAGCTGATCTTCAGTATTTCCTGTCCTAATATAGAGCTTTCCCTATGAATCATTTTCCCATAGTTTTGAGTTTCAATTGAGAATTGAGGAAGATGCCTGCTCTGTTACCACTTTTTAATAATTTCTGCCATTGGAATTCACGTTCAGCTCAACACAGAGCTGAAAAAAGTTACACCCCTTTTGGGACAAACGGTGACAAAGTGCGAGATTTATGGTTAGTTTTTACTTATGCTTTTCTTTCTTGGAGAGAGAGAGTGAAATGAGTTATGGCTTCAACATTGCAAGCTAGAGAGTGCAAGAGGGGAATTTCATTATGATACAAATTTGGAAATAGAGTTTGGTTTTACTAAGAAAGGCTGTTAGCAACTGTTTTCATAGGTTCTTCACTACATCAGAGATACCTGTAGTTTTGCTAGTAGTTGTTTCCCTTACAGCATGGTGGGATTTTTCTCTCTCTTTTCTTTACTCCTCTTTTTTTTTTTTTTTTTTTTTTTTTTTTTTTTGGTATCACTGTGCTACTTTGTATATGACTGATTCTTTTTGTGGCTGCCTTCACAATACAAAGCAGGGAAAGAACAAGAGAGAAGACCTTTCAAAGTAAATTTATATCTAGGAAATATGATAAAACCCCACAGTATCTTCTGTTCCTTTTCACCTCCATCAGTATTGTTTCATTTGTTAGATTTCTGTCTGTAGCAATGCAAGTCCCTCAATGAACGCAGGAGCAGATTCTGAGTTATAGTAGCAGGAAAGTCAAATGCAGGGCAATGCTGTTTATACAGATTGGGTTTCTTGTCTGATGCCTTTATTGGAGACTTATATTTCTTTACTCTATAAATACATAGGCACTTTGTAAAGGAAAGGACATTACATTGAAAGGTGACTATATACTATGGTTTCAGTGTGCTTAGTATGCCAGGTGCTGTCATTGCAGGGCCACCTGCAATACTTACACTTTAAGCTGTATGACTAAGATTTCAGGGTACTCATTAATATAGTTACTAGCATATTAGCAGAAGTGGTTGAGACCCATACTAAAAATAAACACACGCACCTGAAACATGAGGCTACTGGAAAGTGTGCATTTAACCTCAAGTGCTCAATGTTGTATTGTGGCTTTGTGGCTTTCTCCACCAGATGAGAGAAGAACGGAATTTCAGATCTTCAGGTGTAGGTTTTTTCCCTGTTGTATTATGGTTTTTAAAGGGCATTGGAGTTAGATTTCTATTTAAATTTATATTCCTATGAACATCAAAACAGCCCACTAAATTATTACATGCACAAAAAGTGGCAACACTGATAAACTTGACTACCTAGTTCATTGTAGACTTAGCTTAAACTTGGATTGCTTTTTTTTGGTGAAAACGCACTAAACAAATTAGTAGGTGATTGTGTTAGTCAGATGTGCTATTCACAGTAATAATCTTGATCCTATAAAACTTCTAAAGCCATAGCCTATCGCCGTGTGGGTGTCGATGGAGAACTGCTGCTTGTTCCATGGAGGAACCCTTAGCTAGGGAACCCCAGGCAGTGCTTCTTGGCACCTCGCCAGTCAGCTCTCTCACCCATGCGATGGAAACGCAGCCATGCTCACACTGAGCTGGCCAGCTCAGGCGACACTAGAAGTAAATGAGTGAGAGGTGGCCCCCGCATGGGGCACTGAAGTTTATTTTACCTCGATGCTGTCCAAGACGAGAAGGGGAGAACTTCAGTTCGGAATAGACACATAGGGGTACAGGAGGGAGGCGGGGTATACGAGACCAACCAATGGGGATAAGGAGGGGGCGGAGTGGGGGCTGGATTACATCCTCCTAAGGGATACAAGGGGCGTCTGGCTGCTGGCCCGTCAGACAGACAGAATCTCCATAGGGTCGCAGATCAATGAAGGAGGCCATTCTCACTGAGATGGGGAGAGCCTTACACTTTGGAGCCTGTCCACCATTGGGCCTTTTCCTTATCTGGGCTCTTAGGCCCCCTTAAGCTGTTGGTTCAGCCGATGCAACAACAGCCAAAAGCACATGTCCGGCACAGAGTATTTAACCTCCAGGTCACTCCTATGAGAAGCTGTTGTCCTTGGACAATTTATTGTTTTAATATTCTTGTCAAAAGATGTGTTTTCCTGATATAATCTGGTTTTTCCCTGTTTTCACAGATATGCTCTTTCTTCAAGGATCAGAAGCTATATTTAAAGTGGCTTTAAGCCTTTTGGGAAGCCACAAGCCCTTGATTCTGCAACATGAAAATCTAGAAACTATCGTTGATTTTATAAAAAGCACCCTCCCCAACTTGGGTTTGGTACAGATGGAAAAGACCATTAGTCAGGTATGAAATAAACTGAACACATGAGAGGTATGCAAAGGAATGCTCTTGTTAACAAGTTCTCAACAGAAAAACCAGAACAGCTACTTCAAGCTGAGAACTCTCTTGTAGTTTGGAAGATGTTGAAAACTTTTGGAAGCAGATGACTTGTAAGCTAAGATGACTTAGTAGCCTTGTATGGTATTGTAACCATTGGTTATTGTCACTTTATCAAGCCTTTAGTGAAAATTACTTTAATTTCTTTTTTGCCAAAGAATCTTGCCTTCCAAGTCTCATTTCAGAAGCAAAAATTGACTTACAAGAACCTCACAAATGTTACCTTCACTTACTTAATGAAATTAGAAGCCTCCCTAAATTGACTCTGTCTCTACTGGCTTTTATGGTGCTGGCCCAGTGTGTAACAACAGCACCTTTGTAATTCTGTCAGGAGTACTGTCTACTCCAGTAATTCTGGAGTATATGGGGCAGTGCAGACTCTTGCAGTGAGTGGTGACTCTAGACAGCAAAACTTGGAATCCTTGATACAATTTTTTTAAACAGCAGACAAGGAAAATGATGCAATATTGCTAAGTTAGCAGAATACTCCAGATGATACCTATGGAATTTGAAAAAATCACAAATTATTTCAATTAAGGCTTGCCTGTTTAAAAACCCTAAATGTTGTTACACTTGACATCTAAACTGCAGCAGGCAGCTAGAAGGTGGGATTTAGCCAGTTTTTCTGAAGGCCTTTTTTGGTCTGGAATGTAGGGGCTGTACTGTGCAGAACTGCAGATGCTGACAATCCCCCAAGGGCTGCCAGAGATCCAAGCCTGTGGCTTGATGAAGAAAGCAGAGGGCTGACGAGGGGCTCCCTCTGAGCCCTGGCAGCGAAGCTTCCGGTGGACATGCTCGCATTAGGGCCAGAAAAGTTGCTCCTAGTGCTTACTGTCAAAGGAAGGGGATGAGAACTAGAAAGTCTGTGCAAGGGGAAGGAAAGCAAGGAATTTCCAATGGGTGAAGTGTGTTGTATGTTACCTGCCAGGCTGAAAGACTTGCAGTGCTTAGGTGACCTGCAGAAAACCATGTGCTTTGAGTGGAAGGAGGGAGGGATGCTCTGTTTGGGCAGCTCTGACTGCTCTAAAGTGGGTAGGTAGAAGTGAGTTGAAGGAAGAGCAGTTCCCCCACTTTGATCAGGGCTGACTTTGAAGAGAGCAGCTGTTTGACCAGCCCACAGTCCATACAGAGCTCCTGTTAATCTCCATGCTCCTCATCCTTCTGCAGCATGGCCTTTGGTTGCCTTAACATGCCTTCAGTTGGCTAAGCTTCTAGTCAAACTTTTTATTGCCTCATGTTTCCCTCCTTTCGGATTTGATAGTCTGGTTATGACAGAAGGGATTTCCCTCCCTCCTCAGGAGCACAGTGCCTAGAAATGGTAGAAGTCATGAGAGGAACTGACATTCTGCCCTGCTGAATTGCACTGCTTGTTTTATTGACATTTCAACAGGGTGTCTTCTCCAGAGCTGCTCAGATTCAAAGAAAATGAAAATTCCCTATGTGTAATCAAATTCGAATTAAAATTGTATTTTGGCCTTCTGTGCTTAGACGCTCAGTATATATGTTTCTGCTGCTATTTAACTATGAGATAATTTTTTATTGTACATGTGACGTGACAGGAACATTTCATAAACTGATGTTTTCTTTAACCAAAAGTTAAAGTTTTGTAGACAGAGCAGATAAATAAAATAGGCAATCGTTCCTGTTACTTTTAACAGGTATTTAAGATGGGATTTGACATTTGACTCATTTTCAAAATGAGTAAAGTACAAGAGGTTTAAAAATAAAGAATAACCCTGGAACTTTCTTGTTGGGCTGTTTTTCAAATACATTTTAAAAACAACTCTTATTTCTTCTATGTTCTGTGATTGGCACACTTGTCCTTTTAATTTACTACCTTCTTCACTGCTTTTAGAGGAGATTGGAGTCACAGTTATGAATAATTTGAAGGCAGATGCTTGCCAAAACCTAGAAAAAGGAAAAGAAAATAGTAGGTTTTTTCATTTGGGTCACTCTGCACATCAGTTTATTTCTCTGCTTTTAAAATAAAAGGTTTTCTTAATGTTCATGTAGAAGACTGAGCATTCATTTCAGTGATTTGTAGTTAACAATAATAGAAATCTATTTTGATGTTACATAATGTTTTTGTTAAGTGTGTTAGTGTCAGGATAGATAATTTCATTTTCTTTCAGTCTGTAAAAATACTATAGAATCACAAATAAAGATAGCAAAGTCTACTGTTTTTCATTTAAAGCTTTTATTTTACTTAGCCTTACACTTGTACATGTGGCAGGTGGGTTTGGACCACACTTTTTCTGAAGTGACAGCTAATTCTGGGTGTGTCTAGAAGGGTTTATGCCAAACTGAGATGTATTAAATTTGAAAAGGGGAATGCCCTACAAAGTCCACACCCTTGAAACCTTTAGTGTAAGTAGTTTTGCTGAAGTCAGGCAGCAAATCAGTAGCAAAGTTTTTAAGTAGATCCAATGCCAATGTATTGCACTCTACTGCCGCGATCTTGCCATTTCCACAATAGGAAATGTGAATGCCAAAAATGAAGTCCTTTTTTTGTATGCATTGATTAAATATCTAAGTCTAGATCTAGATCAATAGGTTTTAAAGCATTGAAAGAGCAATGTTTTTGATCTGCACAGCACCTAATAATATTTTTATATACAACAGGTGTTTGAAATGGATATTGCCAAACAGTTGCAAGCTTATGAAGTTGAATATCATGTGCTTCAGGATGAGCTTATAGATTCATCTTTAAATGACAATCAGAGACTGGATAAATTAGAAAGGGCAAACAGTAGCTTGCGCAAACAAAACTTTGATCTCCTGGAAGAATTGCAGGTACAATTTATATTTCATATATGATTAACATTCTAATTTTCTAATTTATACACCTTTTCAGAAGAGACTGTCCTACAGCACATCACAGGAGGGATTGGTGTTTGGTCTAGTGAATTTAAAATGTAGCCACTTAAAAGTTTTATTTAGTTTAGCCCTCAAAGTTTACATGCAGAAAAAATTCTGAGAGGGGGATGGTTAGAGCCAAAAATATCTCATACCCATACAGAAGCTTATCTTAACCTGCTGTTCTTTGGTATAAAATTTGCAGATTTGGTAACTTTCTAATTTCATTACTTTGCATTATACTCTGAGTTTAATTTTCCGTAATTTCTTAAGTATTTTATATGTATTCATGTATCTCAAAAAATAGTTTAAAGATGCTTTCAGTCATTAATGAATTTACCTTTTTTCCCTTCCCATCCTTTCTCTCCTCCTATGTTTTTACTTTGATAGGTGGCTAATGGAAAAATCCAAAACCTTGAAGCTACAGTAGAGCTTTTATTGACCAATGAAGGCAAACTGAAGCAGTCCATTCTCACTCTTGAGCAGGAGCGAGCAACTCTGCTGAAAGCTGTGGAAGAGATGCGAAAAAAGATGGGTGATACAGATGGGAAGCCTCTACTTTCTAGACAAGAACACGTGGATGGTGACTGACATGCACAGTTGTAACAGAGCAGAGAAGCTGAGCAAGAAACAAAGGGATGAACTGAGTCATTTTGTCATGATCTATGGGGATTTGACATTGTCATGTTCATTGTACACGCCTTACTGTAGCAAAGCAAGATGTGGGCGCAGTGGCTTTCCATATCAGAGAAGCTGGTTCCTTAGGGAGAAGACTCTTCTCTTCTTCGTGTGTAGAAATACTATGAAGAGTAAGATGCCACATAAGAAATAGTAAACAGGACAAACTTACTAGTGCATGCAGTCATACACAATACACTGTAAATATGGTATGGATTCCTCAATAAGTGCTTCTCAACCTAAGTGCTTTGGGTTGCCCACATTTTCTGTTTGTGTCTGGATCACCACCATGTTAAATAGCACATCCTTTAGAAGGTCTTTTGTAGAAATATGTCAGTGTAAAACGTTTGAATGGATGACTGCCCCACTGCAGCTATGCAGTGGTAACATTTACAGGGCAATTTGTGATTGGACTTGAGATTTTTGACAGGGTAATTTCCCTGCAGCTTGGCTGGGTTCTGTTAATTACGTTGTTTATGCTTCAGAAAACTGCTTCCTGATGCTTGAAGGTGTCAATCCATTGGACTCCAGGGAGCTGGACATTATCATATGTAACTATGCATAACTGGGGGGTTGCCTTCCTTTTTTTTAAGTATGTTGGTTTAGTATATTTCTTGTTTAACGACCATTAATTTAGCGTATTGTTAGTTGGCATTATCGTATAAACATACTGTATATAGTAACTGCATTATTCTTAACAAATTATACTGACATTAATTTGGTGAAGCCTGTGACTCTTGCAGCATCATTCAAGGATTTATATTCAGACTCCTCAAATTTCATCTTATTTATTTCTGATCTGCTGTGTGATATAAGACCGCTTTTTGCTGGGAAACTAATTTCCACTGTCATTTTTTTTCTTTTTATTTGCTACTCTGTGCCCACCCATCCTCTGAGAAATGTTAAGACTTTTTCTGAAGAAGTGGAGTCATTTCAAGAGCTTCCTTGTGTGCCAGATATGCTTCAACTGTTTCATAGAGGGTATTGAAGTTCTAATTGGGACACCATTCTTTTTGCAATGCATCTTTCAAATAAGATTACATAAATAAAAAAGTAAGTCTCACTTTCCTTAATGCAAAAGTAGTTTGCAAGCCAGTTAAAGCAACACTGTGCAATAATACCCGTGGATATGCTGTTGTTTGGGTTTGCTTCAGAATTAGGAATATTGCCATAGTTTTGTTCAGTCCCCAAGCACAGAGTTAATAGGCACTGGTGTTTTGTTATAGTGGAGATTCACCCAGGATGTGATTTTTATATGTTTAGTTCTTGCAAGTCCACTTTATATTCACTTAGTATTGAATTTCCACATACATCGGTTATTATTAATCCATTTACCTCTTAAACTTGTTTTTTTTTAATTTGGAAATCCATAGTGAAGCTTATGCTTCATGTTTAAAATCTTGTCATAATGGACCTCATACTGTTAGAGCACTCAGTAATGTTGCATTTTTACAGCATAGTGCCATAGTTCATACACTGACTTTTTCACAAGAGCAATAAAAATAATAATCTATGCCTACATCTATGTTGTTACATTTTTTGACATTGAAAAACAAAACCACAGTTGGCGGGGCGCCATTTCAGAACCATGTGAGATGAGACTTCCTCTGAAAGTGCGGTACCATCTACAGTGGTTGTTAATTGCCATTCAACTCCTTGGTACAATAAAACAGTTGCTTCTATATAGTTGGAAAAGCATGAAGTTGCTTGTTGCCTATTTACCAGTCATGCTTTCTGAGAACAGTGACTCCAGTTCTCATCTAAGTGCACTTAGTAATGGACTTACACAAATTCTCAGTAAAAGGCTTTGGACTAGAAGCTGGGGGGAAGTAATGCCACATACCAAGTTCCCAACTTTGTAAAATCTCAGGGCTTTTCCCTCCAGAAGTATGAGAAAGAAGTAATAGAGCCCAGAGCTAGTCCCAGATACTTGATACTCCAACTGTGCTATAACTGAGCATCCTTAAGAATGTGTAAAATACATCTCCTGTTTTCTGAGTACCAGAAATTGTCATCACATACTATCCTCCATATGAACAGTAATTTCTGATTCAGAGAATATTTTTTTAAAAAGCCACCTACAAATCCATACATTGAATCCCTCAGCAGAAATAGCAAATGAACCACTCCTGTAAAATCGAAGTTGAAATAATCAACATTTTCTCCATATCACTTCTACAGATAAAAATCCCCAGCAGAAATGCTTAATCTTTGAAGAAAAGAGGAAACAGTGAAGAAGGAAGGAAGGAGTTCATTGGTATGTGCAACTTAGGCTTCCCAAAGGTGCATGACAAAGGCAGCAAGGGGTGCAGTGTAAGCGTGCTAGTGAATTACATGGATGCAGTAGTCCAGAGAGAGGTTAGCCTGAAATGTGGAAAAAACTAATGTTGGCATGTGCACCAAGAAAAAGGCAGGATCTCTGAAACCTTTGCACTGAACAGCGCTGCATGGGTGGAGGACCAGCTGTGGTGTGTTGTGGTCACCCAGTTCTGGTCTGGTATTCCCCCAACTAGTGCGAGTGATAGTTTGTGGTAGGTACCTGGGACTCCCTGTGCTTCTGGCTGTTTGATGTACTTCTATATTTTGCCCTGTTGTCTATTTCCAGAGATCGTTATTTAATACAGAATCTGAGAAATGATACTACAGTGCCTATTGTGAGAAGATCAAAGCACTTTCATAAAGGCACAAATTTTCTTATTCAGAGTGAGAACTCAGTCACAAAAAAGTGCAATGACTTGCACCAGATATTTCAGTTTCTCACTGATTGCTGGTATCCAGTGCAATCCAGATCTTCTAAGTCGTGCCAAACTGTCTTACAGGTTTTCTGAAAGATTGTTCCAGAAGGTCTGTAATGTGTACTTGGTGTGTCAGGCACTGCTCTGCAGGAACAAAGTAAAATGGGAAACGCAGCCACTGGAACCTTGTCCTTTACTGGCAGCTATTCCTACCTCCCAAAAGTAACTCTCTCAGTCCCACTAAAGCATGTTGTGTCCTTACCAGGTGCCTCCTCTGCAGGTATGCAGCTCTTGCTTGACACATGCTGGAGTGGAGGCACTGCCAGCAATCCTGAGCAGCAAGGACTGTAATATAGCAGCAAGGACTGTAGTATAGCAGTCAATCAGTATTCTTGGGATTTTTTTCAAACATAATAATCTGATAAGAATTGCATTATTTAGGACTAAGTCACAAAACCGCAGCTAGTAGGACTCTGAATGAAGGACTGTAGTCTACACATGGCAAAGAAGACAACATAGCTGGTGCTTTTTCTCCTTTGGGATCTTACTCCACCATTCTTTGGAGCAAGGAGCTGAATCCAATTTTTTTTACTTCAAGCCCACTACAATAGGTGCTGCAATTCCACTATAATAAAACAGCCTGGTATGTCAAAAGGGCAGAGCATACCACTTCTTAGCCAAGTCAGGTGGAATACTGTCAGTGCCCTCAATACATTCCCCTCTCTCCTCTGCTTAATTAGATAATGCAGACATCTGGCTTAGAGGCACTTCAGGCCTCCAGCAGCTTTGGGCCTCAATGCCTGCTGGCCTTGCAACCATTCAACAGAAAGCTGGAAGAAGCCAGGTGCTTCCCACCCTGCCAGCATCTTTTAGGAGATGCATTTAAACCGAGTCTCTTCTGCTTGGTCCTTGCCTGAGCTATGTTGCAGGCACACCTGCATCCGGCTATGTACCCTTGTTGATCCTGAGCTATGGGCTTGGCTTTCCTGCTTGAGCTAAGCCTTGTCTGGTGACATGAATTGTTGACCTGCCTTGCTTGTGTTTTTTGGGTATTGTGGGACATATCCCTTGTCAGTAAGCTGTCCCCTTTGCCTGCCTGTCACTCAGCTCCTGGCTCACTGTGCCCTTCAGAGCAGCCCTGCTCTTGCTGCTCCCCAACACACAGATCAGGTTTCATGTCGACACTGCTGCTGGTTCCGGGGCGGGACTGGTCAGGGCTTGTTTAGGTGTCTGTGCATGCCACTGCTCTTCCTTGAACAAGCCAGCCTGTTCTCTTAGAGCCTGCTTAGGCACTTCCAGCACAATGGGTTCTCTGTGTAACGCAGCCCTTACTAGTCTTCCATCTGTTTCAAAATTCTATGTTCACATTCTTTTCCACATCAAACAGTGCACCATATTTGCAAACACAATTTTGGTGTTGATGACACCAAAAAAAGTGCCTGAAATGAAAAGAATACGTTTTGACAACAGCTGGGTGAATGCCATGGTTGCTTGAGGCACCTTAGATCATTGCACAGCACTTATATGGTGTCGTGCCCTGTGATGTGAAGTAATTTTTCTTCAACAGAGCTTTACTAGAACAGGTGCGTGGGCGGGAGAAGAGCGCTGGCAGCCAGGCCAATCATCAGGAGCGCGGTCCAGGCATTGTCTTCAGAAGGCACCTGTGTGGCTTACACCCACTAAGTTTTACATAACCTAAATTAAGGTGGATCTCTAGGTACTCATTTGCTCATGTAGCTGCCAGAAAATATTCCTTTCATCTAGACAAACATGAGGCTGCAAGAATTCTGTGCCTCAAAGTGGGCCTTTTCAGGATAACCCAAAGCAAATCAATAAGGACTTAATTATGTACTAGACTCTAGTTATTCTTTTGTATAAATGCATTTTTCCTTTTGTCTAATTGTATCATATATTTTCATGGAGCTAGAAAAGCATTGGGGCTATAGATACTGAAAGATGATCAAACTCCTCTTGCAGAGAGAACAGAGATGATTAAAACAGGGGTTCTGGAGAAGCTTGTACTAGCTCCCCATCCCCAACTTTCTCATGCATCATTTCAGAACCAAAGAGATTTTAGGAAAATTTCATTACATTTCTCGTTTGATTAGGAACAGCTGACAAAATGTTCTGACAACAGCCATTGATCCTAGATTCAACTGGACGCCTATTTCTTTCTGTCGCTCTCTAGCACTCTTCTGTAATACCTTTCCTTTTGTTAACATCTCACACTAGACTGCTTGTCTGCAAAGGAGATAGAAATACATTTTTCATTTTCTAGCTAAAAGCAGAATATGATTATCTTTTGTATCTGTCTGCTCCTCTGTTGCTAGTGAGGCAGCGAGTTTCCATTTCCCAGTAGTTATTTGTGAGTCATTCTAATCAAGAGGGTCCTCAGGAAGAAAAGTCTTCCTACAATTTGGTTCATCCTCTTCTCCTATTCCTTTTGGAAGCAGGGAGGGAGAAGGAGGGGCAGGGGTTGACCGTTTAACCAGCATTAAGAAGTTTCAAGTTCAGTTTTCCCAGATTTTTTTTCATAAGATGTTACAGGATGAGTGAATACTAATAACACTCCTATGCAGTCCTTTTTTTCCATCGTTCCAGCATTTGATGCATAGGATATTGTTGGCTCTGTAGATATGACATTTCTTGTAATGTTGAAGATTTGAAATTGCCAAGGCAATGGATGACTTAAAGAGCACTTCTTCCATGTACTAGTTAAGATGAGCTAAGTAGCTTCAAGAGTCAGCTGCTGGCTGGGACTTTGGGCTCATGAAGCTGTGGATTCTTGGTGGGAATAGTGGTCCATATATGTCTTCACAGCTCATTATTTGCAGTTTTCTCTTAGGGCATATCACAAAAAATCTGGTTGCAAAACAAACAAAACCTGAAATGTGGTTGTTGTTTAGTGTTTAATGGCCTGATACACCAATTGTCTCTGGTATTTTTTGGTAAGGAATCTTAAGTGGTGGTTTCAGTGGTTAGAGACTGAGGTTAGAGGTAGTTACAGAGGAGCAGTGAACCTTGCAAATGGCAAAATAGCAGTGTAATTAATGTGTAAGTACAGAATAATTCTACAGCCTTTGAAGCACATTCTATACAGTAAACGTGTCCAGCAAGTTGCTAATAGACATGCTTATTTTGAGAGAAGGAAAATCCAAGATGCTTATGAAAAATGGAAAGAGGTGGACTGTTAAGAAGACATGTAGGGCCAGACAGGATACAGCCATGACATTTTCAATACCTGCAGCACAATGTCTGACATACCATCAGGAGGTTTGAGTGCAAATATCCATTAAACTGAGAGGCAATACAAATCTGAGCATATTGAAATAATTGGGATAAGCCTCAGAAAACCTTCAGGTTTTTTGCAGTTCCTGGTGGAGCTCATAAGGGCAGGCTTCAGTGTCAGCAGGGTTTCTCTGATGAAGAAAATGTGCTGTTCTTTTCAAACAGTGGAGAAAGTCAAGTAAGACTTGATTACATAACATAGTCACCTGGTCAGAAAAGTTTGCTTCCTGCTAGAATGGAAAAGAAAGGAAGACTTGTCAACACAAAAATATCTTCCATATCTTCCTAGAGCTTCTGGCATATCTCTGGGATGCATTGACATCTTCATCATGCTGAGAACAAGCTTCCATAGTACCTAGAAACATCAATCAAATAACAATTTAAGTAGCAAGTTCATCCACAGAGACTTAGAAAATGCAGCTTTCCTGGAGCTTACACGAAGGCAGTCCATGATGCTGGTCTATTATTATACGGCCCCTGCTGGAACCAGTTTTTGGTGATACCTGCCACCTTACCTTACATTTAATGAGAAAGTTGCTGCTCACAGATTTGGGGTTTATTGTTTGACTGTTGTGTTTCTGACCTTAACTTCATTGTTTGGCATTAAACTGCTAAACTACATCAACGGTGTAGAAAGATTGCTTTAATGCACTGACTTTGCAGAAAAACAAGGATGGTAAGACAGAACATATGTTGGTGTTTTACCATGCCTGAACAGAAATTGTAGCTGCAGAAACTCCAGGAGACTCAGTTGGCTCCTGCAGGATTTAATGGGATAGAGTGATGGAGTCATATATAACTGCTGACATCAGTGTTACTGCATGCTGGTTTAGATATGCTGGCTGGCATGAAAGGTGCCATAGCAAGCCATTACCCATACTCTGGTAGCTGTGAAGTTCCCTATAGGGTAGGAAAAATAAGTCAGTTTTAGCTTAAATCAAGCAGGCATAAACAACATCTTCTATCCTCAGAACATCTTAAGACATCCAAAATTATTAGCATTTGTTTCCAAAGAAAAAAAAAAAAAAAAAAAGAACAGCATTTCAGATTCTCTCATAATTTTTTCCAGCATCTCAATTCCAGAAAGCAATACCATTTTAACTGAGGTCTGGTGTTTAAAAGACATGACTAAATAGGTACAAATTAAGGCAACAGTTGCATGAAATTGTGGACAAATTAAGGAATACATATTTGGACATTTGAGTGGATCTCTGCTAATTATTATTTGCTGAGTTTGTGTTGCAAGTACAGTAAATTCTTGTTTCCCCTTTTAAAAAACTTCATGCCTCAACAAAAGATAAAAACTTCCATTGTCAGCTTTTGCTTAAGAAAGAAGTAGGAAGTTCTATGATTAAAGGAACATAAGTGTATGTGAGAGAAGGAGGAAATGAGAGTTTCAGAAGCAAAGAGCTGACAGCAGGGATTTACCCAAACCCTTTGTATGACCTCCAGAGAGATCCCAGCAAAAAACATGCAACAGCTCACTGCTGTGGGCTATATATTTCAGGAATTTTTAGTTACTGCAGTGACAAAAAATTCTCTCAGAAAGAAGGTTATGGTAAACTTTCCCTCTTCTGTATTCCACTCCCACCAGCTACTCTGTCTTGTAACGTAAAGGGGGGACATGCACACAACACAGCCATAAGCCAAATATCTGCATGCTCTGTTGTCTGTCACTTGAACGCCCTGTCCTGATGAGCCAAACAGTCAAGAGGGAAAACATCACTGGGGACTAAGGTACTTTCTTCTGTGAGCTGTGAGGTCCACGAGAGTCACCTGCTCTGTACTGACTCCAATCCTGTGCATTTTGGTGAAGCATCTCTTCTGGAAAACCAGCAGCATACGATCCATCAAGTGTCAAGAGGTGATGACTCTTCCACTTTCCATGACAGTTTGATCTAGCAGAGGTCAAATAAGAACAAAATACTGAAGACTCTGCAGAGCCAAAAGATTTTTTTTTTTTTCAGGCAGATCAACCTTTGGAATGGAGTTCTTAAAAGATTTTATATTTTCTCCCAGATTTCCTTTATTACCAAGCATGGTTTCTACCCAGAAGTTGTTGGCACTGCCAGCCCTCTTCACTAAGGAAACTAAGGTCATGGGCAGTCTGGAAGCTTTTATGCATATCAGGATCTTGCTTTTTCAGTCAGGAAAGAAGTAGGTAAGTTAGGCCATGTACCATTCCTGACGAGTGGTTCCAAATTCAGCTCCTCCCTTCCATTCCTGATTCTTGGCTATTTCTCAAGGCATGTCTCCACAATTCCCAAGAAAGAGATTTACGACAAGCTGTCTGTGATCTGAGATATACTAAGCCTTCCAAAAGAGGTAGGTAATTTTACCCAGAACCCACACGTTATTGCTCTGCTTCCTAGCCAAGTTTGTTAGTTGGAGCTCAGTGCAACCCCAAATTCAGGCAGTTACATGATTTCCAGTTTGGAGTTAGCCTGTGCCCAGCAAGCTTGGAGTACAGAAAGAACTCACTCATGTCAGCCTACACCATTCCATGTTGACATGCTTTGAGTGTTTTCAGGTCAACTTCAAGACTTCTCTTCACTAAAGTACAATGAGTATGCAGGCAATATGAAGTGTTTTACCATCCCCTGACTGTTTATGCTGTGGGCTTCTGTACCACCTTCTATTTTCCAATTATTGGAAGGCAGGCACAGAAATTGTATGTGATGGTCCATTGGTCTTCTGCATGTCCCTGCTTAGTCCTTCATTTCCATGTTTGTAGATAACATTCTTGTTCCAGCACCCACTGGGAACTCATGTTAAATTTGCTGGCAATGGCCATGGCTCATAAGGCCTTTTCAGTCATTTTTCATCCCGAGATTTATTCTGTAGCTGTGGCATAGATTATTCATTCCTGACTATGTAACTTCACCGCATCAAGGCATTTTGTTTCCATAGGACACAATGCCATTATAAGAATCAAGACCAGTCAGAAACCTTCCTAAGCTTGTTTCTTCTGAAACATCATCTGTGCAAAAAAATCCTCTATACCTGCATTTCTTTTTCCCCTATGGAGGTTTGCAAGATTCACTGAAGTTTACAGTCCGGAATTATGTTCGTCATGACCACCCAGCTTCCCCTGTTTCCAGTCCCCACTGTTACATAAGGTGGGCAAGGCACTGGTCTGAGACCAGATCGTGGTTGAATTTTTTAAAGATAGGAGCACCCTTTAAAAGCAAGCAACTCACGAGTTGTCAGCTGTGTTAGTTTACCAGGCCCCTGGACATTCAGTCTGATGTTCTCACTGGATACCAAATGGACCTAATTTGGAAGTCAAAAAAGCAGTTACGAGTCTCACTGGAGGTTAGACGGAATCATGAAAAGATGTACTGCATATTCCACAAAGGAAAGACCAAGCTCATTCTCTTGCTTTAATTCATTTGGCCATTTTTTCCTGCTTTTTGACTGTAATCAAAGAGCTTTTTCCAGCTCTCTCCAACCACCTTTTGTAAAACGATTGTAAAGCTTCAGGCAATTCGCCTGGCTATGTAGTAGTAACTATGTAGTAGTTAGTAACAGCCATTGCTGTTACTGGAGGAGGTTTAAAAATTAAACAGGTCTCATACCCAGGCCCATCACAAAAATCAGGCTCATTACAATATAGCCTTACCCTGGGCAGATTGTAATGATCTTCTTAATTACAAGTTTTAAGGACTTTCTGTCTCTCAGATCTAGCATGTTCTGTCTATGTCAGTGAAGAAACACCAACATTGTGAAGCATTACCCTGCTGCATCTTATCAGGAAGGGAAGAAATTTGATTTTAAAAAGAGAACTCAAAAAACTTTTGGCAGATATTTTATTGTCTTATTTTACTTTCCTTTTAATGCCTGATATTAAAAGTACTCAAATTTATCCCCAGGGAGGAATTTGATCATCGATTCCAACAGGAATAGGATGACACCCTGATCATTCCTACCTCAGATAACGAACTGCCTCTGGGGAAGGGGCTCTGTTGTTGCTGCTGGGTTATTTTTTAATGTGTTTATTACCCTTGGAGTTTAAGACCTAAGCCTGTAATCTCCAAAGCAAAGCAGCTCCTGTGACCCCAAGCAAAGGAGGTGCTGTAACACTGTTATTCAGTATTGTGCAAACACCTCGGCTGTGCTGAGCAGAGCGCTTCCGTCTCCTCCAGACAGCAACTCCCACGAGATACAGCTTTCCTAAACGATACCGGGAGTTGTACAGAGCAGCAGGGAGAGAAGAGGAGTGAACCAGGTTCCCAGTATGACTTTTTACACATGTGCATGTTGCTCTAGGCAACCTTCTACAAGTGAAAATGTGGCCTTCATCATGGGTGGATTTAAAAGCACTCATTGATTTTTCTGTCAAACTTTCTACTTTAGCATTTGAGCACTGTATAAAGTCAGTGTCCCCAGAGGATGGTGTGTTTTCCTAACAGTTAAGTTTTGCCTGAATCAGAGGGGTTTAGGCCACAGAGGGTTGATAAGCTAGCCAAGTCTAGAACTGCAAACTGGTTTCAGCTACAATGCTGAAGCAAATGTGGTGATGAGGGAAGAAGCATGGTAGGTCAGGAGCGACACAGATGAGACCAGACGGATTTAAGAGGGTTGTTATGTGTCCTGCATGCTCCTAGAGCTGTGCTTTGCTGTGGAGGCCCCACTGAATGCTGGCTGTTTTACCAAAGCCTGTGCAGGGCAAGCAACTGGTGGGACATGGTAGAGAAACCCGATAAACAAACTGAGCATCAGAGAGAAAGTGTAGGAAGGGCAGGGTGGAGGTGCAGGAAGCAAAAGTCCTGTGACCAGCAGTCCTGTCCTCTGCCACTGGCCAGCTGATCACCAGCTCCTGTCCTGCACACTGGAAGTGCTGCACAGCGTTCAGCACCAGAGACGCTGACCTGCCTGCACATGAGGGGATGGACAGGGGAAGGACAGCTGGTGAGGCCTAATGAAGTTTCCAGAACGAACCATGTGGCTGAGTCTGCCTCGAGATTTCCATTTACACCAACCTGAAAGATGAGATTTGTATTGATTAAATTCAGGCTCTAATTTTTACATAATTTATAGACAGAGAGTAATAGCATTTTGTTATCTCTTTTCCAGATAATAGATTTAGCTGCTTTGTCAGAATGAATATCAAAGTTTCCTTCTGAAAACCTTATGGAACTAAAACTAATCTAGAGATTCTTATACTGATTTCCTGCATTTTTAATACTACTGACCTACAGTATGACTCAAAGACTCTTTTACTCCTCTGTTAAACCTGTCAGCTAATTTCAAGCATTGATTTTCAAAATGAATATTTATTGACTTCCTAATTCAGCATTTGTGCAACAGTCACACAGTGTATATATTTCTGCATTAAGGAATTCACATCAGTGCTGGATCATATTCTCCACTAGATGGTAATGTTGTTTCAAATAGTTTGTGTTTAAAGGAGCTTCCTTGCCAACAACTCCAAAAGAAAGTGGAAGCCATGAGATTTGTCCAAGAAATTATCTTTGGATGACTTGGAGAAGAAAAAAAGTTTCCATTTATTATAAATAATTTTTGGTTTGAAAATGTTTTGATGAAAACTTTGTATGTACTGTAATTACTAGGATCATGGAAGTCTTAGTTCATGAAACAAGTTTGAAAAAAGTCTGAAAGCAATGAATCAATTGACAGAGAATGCAGAAGACAAGCAGAGTGATCTCTGCTTTATGCTATCTGATACCCATCGTTGTTACTGAGTGACTCAAAATCCTTCATTTGTTTTTAGCCACAGTTTTTCTGGGGAGTAGAAAAGTGCTCTTCTCCTCCTTTTATGGCAATGGAGACAGAGGAGCAAAAAACCACTTCTGCAATGCTACTAGAAAACCTCCCTGGCTCCATCGGGATGTGGGGCGAAACAGCAGCTGTGCTGCTCTTCACCTGCTCCCTGGGGCTGGGTTTGGCCGGGCTGGGTTTGGCCAGGCTGGCACATCCAGCTAAAGGACCGCGGTGTACCTGCAGTGGAGGCTGTGGGCAGGCCCTGCAGCTCGGCACAGCCCCGCTCTCTGCAGCACAGAGGTGCTGCTGCTGTGACAGGAGAGCGCGCCGGGCAGCACTGCCGGGCAGCTTCCAGCAGTGCTGCTCCACTGCAGTAAACAACAGATCAGGAGACAGGTTCCTGACTGTTCACAGAGAACGTGGGCTGCACTCGGGACTGAAGGGCCGCCCTTGTCACACAGACATGATTTATTTACTTGCATCCAGCAAAACACAACCACTACGAAACAAAAAGGCGCCAACTTGCCCCACAAGAAGAAACAGAGTTCCTGTATGTGCTGCAAGCAAACAGCTGCAAGCTCCCTCCCAGGCAATATCTCAGGCCAGTGCAGCTCTGGAAGAAGTTTTAATAAGTCTTTCAATAGCATGTAGAGTTAAAGCAGTTTCCACCTTAGAAACCCAAGGTTTCCAGCTTCTGTATTAGGATTTGTCATGAAATTCAGTGGAATCCTTAACATTAAATTTTACTTTATTTTTTGTAATGTGCTGACAGATCTAAACTGGTGTGTTACAAATACTAACCTAAAATTAGCTCAGCCTGTTTCTTAGAGGTGATCCACCAATGTTACAAATCAAAAGCAGATTTATGCTGTTTGCAAACAATAACATGCTCTCCACTAGCACTGGCTGAGAACATCATAATTTAACTTATGTAAACTAAGAGAGTCCCTATCAACACTGGATCCTCTGATCACATGAGACTCAATTACATATACTTCAAAGTTCATGTGCTAGTTTTATTTTTAGTAATAAAGCAAAGTTTAAAAAAAGACTTTTCACCTTTCACTTCGAACAAGAGATTAAGAAAGGTACCACCCAGGAAAATTCAACAGAGGTTCAATTTAAAGTAGCAATTCCTGATTTTGATAGCTCTGCAATGTGATTCCATTAATTATTGCTAATTAATTCATCCAGCCTTGGCTACAGAGATTGTTATGGCTGTTGATACAGTTATGGAAAGGCACCGTTTGGTTTGGAAGAGAAAAATGTAATGCCTCTACTTCAAGTTGGGGTTAGTATTCCTTATGCTTTGCTAGATGGAATAATGGATAACTGTCAGTTTTACTTTAAATCAGAGAAACAGGTTTATCCCACTCTAAAGAGACATGAGAAGAATCTCACACTCAGGGAAGTCTTTGCAGGCACTTCTAAGGGCGTTGTTCCATTGCCAATTGCTGTGCCCCTGTCTTAGCAAGAGAGGCAACATTTACAATGAGAGGTAATAGTTTTAATCAGAGCTAACACATCTGATATCCTTCTGGGCTCAGATTGTATTCAATTGTCCAGGCAGGAAGCTGCAACACCAGAACTGAAGGAAAGTTAGGCATCCCATGCATTCCACACTGGTTACCCTGGTTGCTTTTGCTGACCTACCTACCAAAGACACCTTCTTGAGGCTGTGTCTATTTCAGTCCCCAAATGAGTAGCAATCACACAAGTCAGAAAGACCTTAGTTTAAAAAGGCAGAGGTGGTGTTATTGCTAAAGATGCTAAATGGTGCTGTCTCTGCCAAAACTGCCACTGAAGGCTAAAGACCAAGAAGGATGAGTACACCCTGCTTACCCAGTCTATACCACACCACAGCATATATGCTGATTTTATCACAATATTCTGTCACAAACAGCTACTCGGAAATTTAGCAAGATAATTTAAGATTCACGTTATATTGTTATGACCTTTACAACCCTCTTGAGCCTCTAGCTGTGCAGAGCACTAGTTTCTTCATTTTGCGATCATCTGGACAGAGAAAGGGAGCAGCCCTTCTGACACGCTTTGCAGAACAAGCCCTTAAGAAAATCTCCGGGCAGCCCATCTTCTATACACAATACAAATTTCTGTCCATACTTGGTGATAGCTCAGTAACCCACGAGGCCCACTCAACCTTACACAATGCATGTGCCTGACTGTTGGCAGAGCAAACTAAATGTGCTTTTTCCACAGAAAAAACACAAGAGAGCTGGAAAATCTCTTTTTTTCTTGCTTTTTTTCCTAATTTGCACCTGGTGTCCTATCTAATTCTGGGGCATCAGAACATCTTGGATGTCAGACTCCCAGAGGTGAGGCAATACTTGACATCGCAATTTTCTTCTGAGTCAGGTGTGAGGGGCAGAACCTGTTTCACATCACTGACACATGGCAGAGCTGCTGGGTCACTGCTCGGTTTGTAGACACATGCAGAGAAAAAGGTCAAAAATGCAAATTTTTTGTTTAAGTTGACATGAGTAAGATGTTTGTGTCATATTGTATCTTATTATGCTCATAATTTTTCAATGTCATGAAATTTAATACTGGGTGTTATAATTTGACAATCTAAAAAAATCTTACCTAGAAAAAAATTCATGTTTCCAACTTATCATTTCAAATTAGAATCCAGCAATTTTACATCTCTCTGTTAGTAAAGAGCTAGTTAGAAAGCATTATTCCATTTCTCTGCTCTTCTATAGAACTTTCCATCTGCAGATTTTTCAAGTGCTTTGAAGAGGATGTCCCATTTTTTTCTGTCTTTATAAGCACAGTAGTGGAAACATAATGAGATTAAATTATTCTCTTTGGGCTCACCATGCTCTGCAAAAGCAGAGGCAGAGGGGAGATGGGTGCTGGAGAGTCCTTAGCCCCACTCACACTCTAACCCTGAAATAGCCTTGCCTTTCCTGAGTATAAACTAGTCAAAGTGCAGAGCATGGTGGCACTGAGCCAGGACAAAGAAGCTGACCTGTAGTAGCAGAAAATGTTGAAAGTTCTTGCTGGGCTGGGGGGGCTGTGGGTAGTGCTAGGACATAGGGATAGGCAGCAGTCTGCTTGCCACCCAAGACTTTAAGAAGTACCTTTCACTTTTGGCTATGTATCAGATGTCTGAACTATATTCTCTAAATGGATCACAATTAGACATGTATCTTAACCTTTAGAAAGCTGGAATATTGAACTGTTCTTCTGAGAGTGGGCCCTAACATTAAATCACCACAGATATATGTTGCTGCTAGATCTGCACTGCAGTCATCCCTATTTTTAGTGAAAGGTGATTAACTTCCTTTGTCCAAATTAATGTATTTCTATAAAAAAACACCCAAGGACACTAAGACTAATGCTTTTCCCATGCAACAAGAGAAATACATGCAGCACCAGCGAGCAGTGAGAAGCTGGGCAGGGCACCCCTGGACAGCAGAGATCCCTTGCCTGGTGTGGGCACATCCCATGGCCAGGGATGTGTGAACAGGGCAGGACTGGAGCAAGGCATGGCAGGAGCCCAGCTTTGTTGAGCAGTGCCCTCCAAAATTCCCTAGCTTTGTCTTTGGTGTGAGCAGGGGTGGCAGATCCAGAGTAACTCTTAAGACCAGAGGGGGCCTTGAGAAAAGCATCAACGTGTGAGAGCCACTGGGACATGACTGAGACTGATTGAAACAGGCTGGTCTCCTGGATTATTGTCCCGTGTCACTGCCTGTTCATCCTGGAGGGACACCACCTTGGAGCACAGCATGACAGACTGAGTGGGTGATAGGATGCATCCTGCCATAGTCTGTGCAGAGCAAAACACATGAGGTGAGGTGAAGCAGGAAACACCTCTGGAAAAGGCAAACTGATAAAGCTGAGATCACTTTGCCTGAGAACAAGTGTGGTGAGATCCTGTGCTACCTCTCTACACGCAACCATGCTGAGTCCAAGGAGAGGGTGACACAATCAAAATTTCTTGGGCTGTTCATGGAACTGGAAAAGGAAACATGGCCTGACATAACCTCATGTCTTGACTTCCCACAGGCTAAACACCTGTTTCTGGATGACTCTGCAGCTGGAGCAGAGCTCTCTGTTCCTGCTCTGCATTGCTGCCCATACATAAACCAGCACAGGGGAGTCTGCTTGCACTCCTGTCACTGGTGTGTGAGATAGGTAGGTACATTACAAGTCTCCATGGGTCACTGAAGCAGCACAGCTGGCCAGCTGCAAGCTGCACCCCAATGCAACACATTTCTACAGAAGATACTGAGAAACTGCTCCCTCACTTCCTATCCCTTGCAGTGCATCCTTGCTTCACCTATTTTAAGCCTCTTCAGCAAGGTGAACCCCCTGCAGTAGGTAAAGGAGATGAAGCTGAGCTGAATACCTCACTTGTAGCATCTGTGTGCTTGGAAATGTGAGCAGGACTGAGGGAAGAAAGCTTGTATAGGAAAAGGGTTGGCTAAGGAAGCAGGACAGTACTACTGAAATTGGTATAGGCCATTGGGGCAAACCTCCTGCAGACGAACTGGAAGGGGCTAAACCGTGTATGTCATGTGCTATAAGTTGACTTTTTGATGTCATTAGATGTCAGTCAGTAAGACTATGAGTTAATACCTATGCTGGTTAGGAAAATAAATGCATACATTTGATGTCCAGAGATTTTAAGGAAAAACATACTGATGATGGAACAGGTACTCTCCCTCTGCTCTTTTTGAGCCTAATATCCAAGACAGGCAAGAAGCATTAGAGCAAAACCAGTATTTCCTCCTAGTAAATCAAATTTCCCTTGTTTAGGCTAATTACATTCTACTCAGTGATGTCATCCTTTTTTTAAGTTACAGACTGAGAATTTAAGGAAAAGAAAGAAAAGAGAGAAAACCAAAAAAGATATGAGGAACAGCAAAAGCATATGTAATTGCATTGCCTTTGTGGTGTGAAGAAGTGCAGCCAGAAGTGACTCGTAGATAGACTGTGCCCTAGGGCTGTGTACAACTTGTACCAGTGCCTGGGCTGTCCTTTCTGCACTCACTCAGAGCAGCTGGTGCACAATGAGTATGGATTGCTTTCCATGCATACTTGCTTGTATCTACTAACTAAAATCAAGCCTAAAATATTGTGTTTCTTCAGCTATGTCTTCTTAATTTAGCCACTGCCAACCGCTTGATCCCACTGTGGATTTCATCTCACTCTAGTTGTCTGATTTTACCCCACTCTAATTTTGTCCTTTTTTTTTCCTGCAGAGTTTCCTGATCATCCAAAGAAATCTCATTTATTGGTGGTCTTCCTCTAATATTTTAGTTGTAGATGCAAGGAAGCTTTTGTTATCAAGAATCTGAAAATTAAGTATAATATTATTTTTTTTCCTTTGCTGTCCCCTTTACATTTAGAACAGCAACTAACACAGGCTTTAAAATTATTTTTCTGGAGGATTTTTATAGACATGCTGACTTGTGCAATGTGGTGTTGGGAGAGGGGCAAAGGGAAGAGGGGCTTATCCTAGGAGAGATCAGCACATAGGACGCCTCAAGGCAGATGCAGAAGGTGCAGTAGGGGAGGCTGAAGTTTCAGAAGGTTTGCACTGTGAATTGGGACGCCGTGACCCACCAGCAGGTGTGGCTGGCGTTGGTGGGAGCAGTGCCTTTTCTCTTGGGAGCACCAACAGAATGCAAATGCGGAGAAATTGGCAGGAAGGCTATGCTGGGGGCAAAGCCAAGAAATCATATCCGCCCAGAGCTGCGTGCTGCGAGCCAAGTGACAGAAACTGTCCCGGAGGGTCAGGCAGCCCCCGCAGCTCCGCATTGCTTCATGAGATTGGCAGTACTCGGCAACATCCCGTATCCCGCTCCCGGCGGCGCATCCCGGCTCCGCTCTCTCGCCGGGGCTGCGGCGGGGACACAAATCGGACTGCAAAGGTCACCCTGGAGCTTCCTGCACACGTCACAGAAACAAGGCTGGCAAAGGGTACACCCACGGCCGTAGACCTTGAACCCTTGTGCAAATTTACCAGGGGCTATGGAAAAGCAAACACTGAGGAGCCCAGAGAGAGTGGTGGTAGTGGTTAAAGCTACCTCCGAATAGCAGTTTTCAAATAGAGTTGGTCATGAATTCTGCAGCCAAATGCTTTACATCAGATACTGCCTGCTCTGGTCAGGCTTGAGAATCTTTCACTAGGATGTGTATGTATAGAACAAATCCTTCTAATCTTTTCTTTTCCTTTTTCCTCTCCTCTCCTCTC